>VWZT01016543.1:26254-53311 GCA_013397055.1 Pachycephala philippinensis | reverse complement strand
GTCTCATGCTCTGCCAGTGAGCATCTGCAGAAGAAGCTGGTTGGGAGCATGATTGACAGTTGACCCAAACTGGCCAAAGGGAACTTTCATAACATAGAATGTCATTCCCAGTATATAAACTGGCGGGAATTGTCTGGGAGGAGGTGGCTGCTCTTTGAGGATGGGCTGGACATCAGTCAGCAGGTGGGGAATGATTGTATTGTGTATTTCTTGTTTCTCTTGGGTTCTGTTACTCTTTCTCTGTGTATGCTTGGCATTACAATTTTTTAATATTGTTTTTATTGTTGTTATATTTGTTTCAATTATTAAATTGTTCTTATCTCAACCCATAAATTTTACCTATTTTTTCAAATTCTCCCCCCTACTAGGAAGGGCTGGAAGAAGTGAGTGAGAGGCTGCATGGTATTTAATTGCTGTCTGTTATTCAAGCATCACAATTAGGTATTACATTAGAAAATTTTTAACTCAGCCATTCTGTTTCAATGCTCAAAATGTATTTATTAGCTAGAGAGAGGTTGTTAAACTCAGAAGATGTTAAGGAATATGGGAATCTCATTAATGGTCATTCACCCTATTGCAATTAGCAGACAGTGTGGGTAGCTGGCAAATTTTGTTTGATTTCTGCTGCTGATTTGTGTGCTGTTTTTGGAAATAACACCAGAAAATTCTAAAGATGCTGCATTATGACAGTAAGGAGGATTCTGAGGACACTACTGACTGCTTACTTGTATTTCACTTGATAGAATCAGAGAATGATTTGGGTTCAAAGTGAGCTCAGACATTATCTACTTCCAACACCCCTGCCAAGGGCAGGGACACCTTCCATGGGCAAAGATATCTTCCACTGGACCAAGTGACTCAAATGCCTCTCTAGCCTGGCCTGGAACACTTCCCAGGATGGGGCATCCACAACTTCTCTGGGCAACCTGTTCCAGTGCCTCACCCTACTCACAGTACAGAATTTCTTCCTAAGATCTATTCTAAAACTATCCTCTTTGCATTTAAAACCATTCCCCCTTGTCCTGTCACTACATGCTCATTGTAAAAAGTCCCTTTCCAGCTCCTTTGTAGCTCTTTTAGATACTGGAAGGCTGCTAAAAGCTCTCCCCAGAGCCTTCTCTTCTCCAGGCTGAACAGGCCCCAACTCTCTGAGCCTGTCTTCATAGCAGAGCTCCATCCCTGTGATCATCTTCATGGCCTTTCTATTAATGTCCTGCTCCAACAGCTCCATGTCCTTCCTGTGCTGGGACCCCAGAGCTGGAGGCAGCTCTGCAGGTGGGGTCTCACCAGAGCGGGGCAGAGGGGCAGAATCCCCTCCCTCCCCTGCTGCCCACGGGGCTTTGGATGCAGCCCAATAGGGCTGTGAGCCCAGCTGCCCCATTCATGTTGAGCTCCTCATCCACCAACACCTCAAGTCCTTCTGGGCAGGGCTGCTCTCGATCCATTCACTGCCCAGCCTGTGTTTATGTTGTACTTGGGATTGCCCTGACCCAGGTGCAAGACCTTGCACTTGGCCCTGCTGAACTTTGTGAGGTTCACACAGGCCCCTCTCAGGCCTGTCAAGGTCCCTCTGGGTGACATCCCCTCCCTCCAGTGTGTCCACCACACCACTCAGCTTGGTGTTGTCAGCAAATTTGCTGAGGCTGCTCTGATCCCACTGTCCGTGTGACTGACAAAGATGTTTAACAGGGCCAGTTCCAACAATAATGCTGGATGAATCTTCTTTTCTCTGGTCTCCACATGGGGCCATCGAGCCATTGACCACAACCCTTTCAATGTGACTGTCCTGTCTGTGAAATCTGTGTCTCTCCCATTCAGAGAGAAAGATATTGTGTGGCACAGAAGCCAAGGACTCCTCTCAGAGCAGTGGGGTCCTGGATCCCAGACGATGCTTCTGTTCCCACTGTCAGCACATCTGTGTGTTTGAGTGCACTGTCCAACCAGGTTGAAGTCTTGTGGCCTGTTTGTCTTTACTTTCCCTTTAACTGCCTTTTGTCATCTTGCAACTCCTCTGTAATCTTACCTGCAGAACTCTGCAACTCATCTCGTTCCTTGGACTAAGAATAGAAACAGATCACTTTGAAGTAACTCCTCAGGCGAAAAATGCAGCTCAAAACCACCCCTTTCTTTTTGAAATCTCTACAGGTGTTCTGCAGTTTACCTCTGAGATAGAGCCCTAAATTGTCTGTGCACCACCACTTCCTATTTTCTTTTTTAACCTGCTTCCTCCCTTTCTTCCTTTGCAGACTGTCCAAGTCATTCGCGTTTCTTCCTCATGTTTCCTGCCACCTGTATCTTGCTAACTTCTCCTCTTCTTTCAAACTGCATTGTATGCCATATCTCATTTTCCCATGTCTACTAATTTCTCCATCAATTGTATGTGATTGAATAATTTATTCACTATGTTATATTTCAGTATAATTTCTGCAATATGTACCTTACATTAACTTCCATTGCTGTATTCTATGTGGAGAGTTTTCTCCTTACATCTGATAAACAGAGAAGCAAAGTGAGTTAATCAGAAGGACAGGACTTTCTTGTTCAGGAGCAGTTAACCAGAGTGGCTGCCAGATGGCTCTGAACTGTACTCTCTATATTTCATAGTTATCAAAACCCTTCCATACCATCCACATCTTCCAGAATTTGACTGCTCTTGTTACTGGGAGTAGCAGTCAGGTAACTGCTGTGGTCCCCAGCACCGATACCATTCCAAAGGTCATCCTTTACAGCCTGCAAATTATAGAAAGGCACAAATGGGTTGGAGTTATGAAGAGTTAAGAAGGCTGGAGAGAGCAGTCCTAAGAGCTTAACAATTTGTTTGTAATTTCACCATGGGTGTTTTGTTTCCAGTTGTTCTCTTGACCAAATATTCCCAACTAGGACTGTCAGGGTCCAGCCAAGGTAACATAGCAAGTTTTTCCACAGGAATTATTCGATTTCAGTTATTTTATGAGTATTTTAATGAGGAACAAAACAAAACAGAATGGCCTTGCTCGAAAATAGAAAGCCATTTTATAATAATATTGTTAAAAAAAAAAAAAAAGAAAAAATAGCACTGTAAGTTATGCTTTTTCTGTATTTTGGTGTTATTTTCTGCTACATGGCATGGTATCATGTTCTTAGATAGTGTGATGCCTTTGAATAAAACACCATACCACCAGCAGTTCTCGTACATTTTTTGATGCAGATTTGGTCTCATAAATTCATGGTTCCCAAAACATTAAAAAGTCTTTTCTTAAATCTGTACTCCTTTCATCATGCAAATACCCTCCTACTGGTATAGTTACTGTTAATTCCTTCTGAATAATACTGCTGTACTCAGGGAATAGTGGCATGACACTCAAGCTGATAGGCTGTCCGTATTTTAAGTCTCAAAAAAATGATGAGAAATGATAGATTTTTTTTAAGCTGTTGCTGCTGGCATCATTTCTGCACAATGAATGTTATCTCTTGTAATATTGTGACTCTTTTTAATGGAATAGGACTTGTGAAATCACAGGACTTCATATGTGGTCTCTTAAATAAGTTGTCTTTTCATACAGGTAAACACTAAGGAGTGAGAAGTGATGAAAATAGAACTGTCTACAATTTGATACTGGAAAGGAGTATCTTGGTTCTGGTGCTTGTGAATAGTGACATCCTTGTGTCACTGTGTTCACTCTTTTCATGGCAGGGAACTACTGCAAAAATTTAAGGAGCATGTGTGAAACAGGTATGTTTATCAGAAAGAGGATGGCAATTTTTTTAAACCTACAACAAATGCAGGCTTTTCCTTGTTTCCAATCTACTGTAAAGCTTAAGTATATGGAAGATTTACAGGTCACATTTCAAATTAAAGAAGTATTTAGGAAAGGTTTGGTTTAATTAGGCAAAGAAGCTAGGTGATATCATACTTTACATGGTTATTATTTTTCAAAAAAATTTTAGGGCCGTTTTAAATAATTCGGTTTCCTTTCTCAGGATGGCCTTGCTAAATATTTTCAAAAGGATTATTTCCCTTTAGTTTTCATGAGGATTATGCAAATCTCAAAATATGAGAACCTGGCCAAAAGACTCTATAAACACATGATGTATGCTCATTTTAGCTATATGACAGAAAGAGGTGTGAATAACTGGGCATGTACTATTTAGGCCTTCAGAAGATATGGGGAAATTATTACTATTATTATTATTATTGTTGTTGTTGTTGCTGTTGTTATTATTATTATTACTGCTACCACTGCTACTACTATTTTAGAATTTTGGCTACTTTCACACAGAGTTGCAGGAAGATCAGATAGTACCCCAAGGTGGAAGATTTCTTTGTTAATTTTATTTATGTGTGTCTATCATGCCAGTCTGTCATCTAATCAACAAACTCCAACCATCTCTAGGAATGAAACTTGGAGAGTTAAATGTCTCTCAAATTAGATTTCTTTTATGCCATCTAGTCAGACCAATCAGCTCATAGATAGGTTGTGAAGTAGGTTTTCAAGTATTTATGATATATAACAAAATTGAATGTGTTGAAAATGAAAAAAAAATCGAGTGTTGGTAAACAATAATAATTTACAACCTTGCTATATTGAAAAGGTGATGTGAATGTTGAAGCAAAGCTGAGGTGAGCCATGACAAGCTTTGTATGAGTCATCTTGGGTACCTGAAACCAGGTGACTAAACCCAAACTTCATATGGTTAACTTTCCCTTCAGGAATACTGTTTAAATTAGACTATGGAACACTAAACTGTTCTCTTAGTTAAAGGAGATTTCTAGCGAATAATTTTTTGTCTCCCTAAGCCATTTGCTGCAGGAATACTTGTGCTTTCTTTCGAAGCAAGTGATACTAGTGTCAGAGCACTGCAGTTTCAGTGAAAAAGAATCATCTCAAATTTTAACGCATTTATATGCATTTGACTTTGCATTTATAACATTTGTCTTTGTTAGAATGCAACATGGGATATGGGTTAAAGGGTTTTTTATTCCAGAGAGAAGATAAGCAACAACTGTTCACAGAGGTCAACTGTCAGGTAAGAACTCCGACAAAATAGTATTTCATGTAGTTCCTTTATGTCTTGCTTCTTCCTTTTCTCTGTAATTATAAATACAGTACTGCTCTGGATCTTGGTTTAAAATAATCCTTCAGAAAAGAAATAAAAATATTCCATGTGGTATATTGCAAGCACTTTAGAAAAAGTGATGCAAATTGTGATGTATCTCAGAAAAAAACCCCAATGTAAATTACACATGAAAACATACACATGCAAATGCTAGCCTGTATCCCAAACAAGCTTATTCAGCACCCCAGCTGTCAGCGTGACAATGGTTAAAACTCATGTTAAACACGGAACTTAATTTAAAAACATGATGTGCTGTAGATGAACTGCCCTGTCGCTGGCAATTTGCTCTGCTCTCTTGTCTGGCTTCTCTTATGTAAATAAATAAATTTTAAAAAAAAGTAAATAAATCTTTACTTGCTCACTCAAATGTGAGTTGCAGACAAAGGAATTATCTTCCAAAGCATTAGGAGGGTCAGATTTGTTGCTTAGTATTATCCTACCCAAAAACAGTATAAAAGAGGACAAAAGCTAAACCTATTCAAAAATATGTGTTTTGCCGCCTGGCCCAGTAAGCCTGCTAGGCACTGGTACTGACTTGTGGAACTCTGTGTTCATGCAGAATCACCATGATCCTTTCAGTTTTCTGCTCTACCTGGGCAGACAGCAGAATTTAGATATGAGGCAGCAAGTGAGAATCCCTGGCTACATTTTTGCTGAGTAGGTCAGATTTTCACTTGACGTTGCTCTTGTAGTTGTAGTCTGCATTTCCAATAATAAAGGCAGAAAAAAGAATTGTGTCTTCTGACAGGGAACGAGGAAGATGACAGAAGCAGTACTGAATATGCACTGCTCAGTGCAGGACAGAGCCATACTCACAAACATTCACACACAAGTGACTGTAGCATTTCATTTCACCTTTGACTTTCTTCAATTGTTGCAAGGGATCTTTCCTGGAATTTCCATTACCCACTTATCCTCTACGCTTGGACTGCCTGTCAGCTGCTGCTGCCTCCTTAGTACATTTAGGAGAGAAATTTGACATTTGAACTAGTGACTATGGTTGCAGGTAGTTTGCTTTGTTCTTGGTCTAAAGGACCCAGAAATTAAGATGGCTTTGCAGCATCTGGATAAGCATTGCTTTTTGCCTATAGAGAACATCCATCTTTCCTATGACCACATTTACTGTCGGCAGAGCACATTGCAAATTTGCATAGATTTAGGTGAGTCAATAGATGACAAATTATACTTTTCTGGTTTGGGAAAATTTTCTCATCTGCTTGTGGATTATTGTCTTATGCATTGAACCTATGTTTCCTATCTTATGTGCCTTTTATTTTTATACAAATTAGTATCTTGAAACAAGTCAGCTGATGGGTGTTTCCTTATAACAAATACTGAGTGTTTCTAACTTTTAAGATCTGTTTCAATCCAATTATGGGGCATGCATCATTTAGAAGAACAAACTAGAGTAGCATTAAAACGTCATATAGTACTCCCGTGATGGGTTTAAGTTTGGCACCAATGAGAAAGGAATTAGGTACATCACTTGGGTATTTCACTGAAATAAGCATGGATAGTCTATTAACTGTGTGTAACACTCTATAGGGAGCAAATAATTTTGTTCCTCAAATCATTATAGGAAGAGAAAGATTTTATGGAGCTAAAAAAAAAAGAAAAATAAGGTATGTATAGTCTGTGATTTATATTACACCTAGTACTCTAAAGAGAATAAAGCATTTTTTTAAGTGACAGGGAACTTAAAATGTGAGGCAAACATCTTCTAAGCATGCTTTTTGTACCAAGGTGATATGAACCATGAGTTTCAGTAAGCATTTATTCTCTTCTGACAGTATCCTTTGAATCTATAGCCCTTGGCCTATTGCTAAGAGGAAATGATTGGAAGAGGGATGCTTCTAAAAATATTCTTATTCCTCATCTCTGGTACTTGCTTATATATCTCCATTGTTNCAGAAACTATGCTGTTCGGGGAGACAGGGAACTTTGTATGTGGTGGATTCAGACTTAGAAGTCTGTGCAGCATTTACCTGACTCCCAACAAACATTTCCAACAGAGCCGAACTGTAGCCAATGAACCCTCTGACTTGACAAACCTGGTTCTGTATTTGATCTTTTGTGTTGGTCTCATCATTCCTGTTTTACGTACCAAGTCTGAATTTCTGTAACCTTTTTTTCTGAAGTTCCCTCTTCCTTTTCCTGTGAGCAATGTATATGATACACTTCAGGGCATTTTGACAACGAGTGTTTAGTACATCAAGCAATTTCAAATAAAATAGCATACTGTTTAATATTAATGTATTTACTTTGTACCAGGTTTACAGAATTCCCAGGTCTTTTCTGAGGTTTACTTGAATGACCATTTGATAAAAGAACTAAGTTCTTATTTCAACAAACTCCAGAATACCAAGTGGGGAAAAAGAAGCTTTTTTTCACTAGGGTTTATCCATAATGGTCTACATTTTAGACTCTAGAATTTTAAGTATTATTGATAGAGCCATCATTGCATTTCATGCTGGTAACAAGCTTAACCTGGAAAGACTTTGGAAAATGCCCTCATCATTTCCACAAGTACTTGGTTATCCTTAATGTGCATTGCAGCCATTATAATGTCTTAGACAATACGAAAACTGAAATAACATCAACTGGTCATTTAAAGCAATATGCATCAAAATGTGCCATGAAGGTAATTCATTAGATTTTACAGGATAGCAAAACTCACCAAGGGCGGGGGCGGCGGGCTGGGGGGGGTGTATGTTTATGTGCCCAGTCTGCTGAAGCTGAAAAAACAACTGCTTGATGAGTGTTTCTTCCTTTGTACCAGCATACCCACTGAGCTGGTAATTATTCCTGCTTTTTATCTAATCATGATAAGGCAGAAAACAATCTCTTTTCCCTGCTTTCTTCCTTCACATATTACACATAAAAAAGCATCTGTGCTCTGAATCCATTTTTAATTTTTCCCTGTCCTTCACAATTAATGTAAAATGTTTTAAATTATATATACAGTGCAAAAAATAACAGTGTCTATATGAGGTAGTTGTACTGATCTGTTCTCACAGACACAAGTCTGAGATAAAATCCCTGGAAGGTAAAGCAAAATGGTGTCTATTCATTCAATCAAAGTGTGTCAAAATATTCAGGAAAGCACTAAAGAAGAAATAGCTAATCCTGGCCTTTTCTCAAATGAAGAAAGTTGGCTATACAAATAACACTGAAAAGCAATACTGACAACTCATTTTAGATTCATAACTGTGAGACATTTAATAAAATACAATTTTATAATCACAAAGCTTGAATTTCAAGACAGCCTAAATCCCACTGAGAGACTAAAATCCCGTTTAGAGATAATAAATTCCATTGAATTTCCCTTTTAAAATTGTATTTCTGGAGCGGATCAGTATGGACATTATTTATTTATAAATTAGCTTGAGCATGTAAACTTCACATAACTTTATAGTCGAATATGTCTACGTGAATGAAATTAATACATTACAAAGTCTTCAAAACGTAGACCATTCCTTTGTTCTGCATCTGTACGGTGCTAGCTACTACCAGGACACCCAAGCTCATTACACAAACATGGTAACAAGAGTTGCAGCACCATTAATTATATATTTTCCTATGTTTGAATCAGAATAAAACAGATTATCATTCCATCTAAGTGAACAAATGTATGCATAACAGAAAACAACACTGGTGTATGCTGGCAATTTAAAACCGACACTGTCTTAGATGCCCATGGTTTTAAACTGTGTTAATTTCTGGTTCGTCCATGTAGTAAAACCAGAATAGGATAAAATATGAGGATTATTTTAATTCTGATAACAATCCTTACAAAGAAGTAAAATGAGAAAAAGAGAAACATTCAGGAGGAAAAGGTGAGGGGGAGGAGGAGAAAAAGTGGAATGAGAAAAAGCAAAAGAGAGAGAAAGTTGGAATGACAGATGTTCAGTAAATGCCGAGAGCAAAGCCAACCCAACAGTATTTGTGATAAAGATTTCTATCTGAAGTTATTTTCAGACTATTTAAGTTAGTAATGTGTTATCCTTCTTATTTGACCCCTATTTTAGGCAGCTGTCGAAATCTTGCAGGTTTCTACTGTCAGGATTTTTAAACATCTCTCAGGTTTCTCCCAGAGGTTTCTATCTTGCTAGTAATCAGTCATTATTCCTCCCACAGAAGATTAGTATTTTTCTTTCACTTACATAGAAATCTAATAGTCATCAAATTTGATTTATCTTACTTAATTTTTTTGTATATGTAAGATACTGAAAAAGCATTTTCAAAATCTGCTACCACTGGCACAATAATATCATCTTCCCATAAAATCATGCTTGAATTCCTATGGCTAATGTTAAAAATTTCCTTGGTACACCTAGATTAAAAGTAAATAAAATAATATCATAATTACATTAGAATTATGAACATAGTGTGATATAATACTCATAAAATATACACCAAACCCGAACAAGAGAGTCAAAGGCCAAAATAAAATGACACATGTAAAAATGCTGAGAAACAGCAAAGCAACCAACATCCAGAAAGGAATCCAAGGAAACCACATGGCTTGAAACAAAAGAAAAACAGCCTGGGTAATGGAAGACATGCTGTGCAGAACAAGCAAATACAAACAGCATACAATAATGTACAGAAATGACTGAAATAGGATATGAAATACAACAAAAGGATTAATGAGGCAGACAGAAAAATGGGCCCCTTAAGTACATAATAATAATGATGAAAGGGAAGAAGGAAATCTAAGTGCAGTGTGTCTAAAGCAAACGTTGCACAAAGCCGATCATTCCCCTGGTTTTTCTTTGACATGTATTTAGCACAAGAAGGGTTTTGTCTAGGGATCTAATCCTGGGCATGATGCTAAGAAAACAATATCTTTGCACCCTGCTGGACACCCTCCTGCAAAAGGAATCCAAGGGGAATATTGAACTCTCATTCTGGAAACACTCGCTTTGCAGAAGTGTAGAATTGTTATTTAGACACCTTATAAACTTCTTTCTATTAACAATGCACTGTCATGGCACCTGTTTGAGAAGACAGAAGCGTAGGAAGGAGGATGTAGGATAGAAAAAGGAGGCAGATTGCAGAGCTGTAGGAAGAAGCAGCGTGCCACTACTCTGTTTTCTTTTTCATTTTCAATCTGACTCCTAGAGAAATGGTGTCAAGCACATTTCTCACCAGCCCAGACACCAGAAAAATCAGGAGGCTCCAGATGAATGTGGTCTGTACAAGGTTAAGGAGCTAACCAAATAGACCCTGAAAGTTTACAAGTTATTGGTATGAAAATTATGATTAATTATACAAACTGTAATTGCTGTAAGAAGTCAAGAATAAGTAGGGCAAGAATTCTAGTGAAAAAGTAAGAATTTCAATCACCACTAAAAGGGTTAATGAATCCACTGAAAGTTTTCCACTTAAGTCCCATTTTTGTTGGTCAGATAGAAGACTTTGTCCAGAATTTTTAATGACATTGTAACTAATTTTAGGTATTTCATTGATAAATGCTTTAAAATAAATTACATTAGAACTAGAAGCAGTATAGAAATGCTGAGCCTGTGTTTATTAACATATTGATGTAGAATGATGAAAATGCCAGGACTTCGTGATTAATCTCTTCTTAAAGAGGTAACCTCCCATGAATAGCTAGCCAGAAATGGGGAGGTGAGCAGTGGTAAAACAGATGTTAAAATCTGGAAGACAATGAGGAAAGAAAGAGGGGTTTTTGGTTTTTTGCCATTTTGCTTCTCTGAAGATTACTCAGAAGGAAAACCCAAACAGGTGTGTCAGATCACATGTGTGTTTCAGGAGGCTACAAAGCTGTCTGAAAGGAAAAAAGAAAGGTCAAGGTGAATGCATTTGCTGTAAAGATTAAAGCAGTTGTTCAGGCATGGTCTGAGAACAAAAGCCATGTCTATGGATGGGGACCTGCATTCTGAGAGCTGGAGAGTACAGTTTCCACGAGAGACCACCCAGGAATAGAAGACATGGAGCCATCTTTACGTCTCATCAGCTTTCCCCTAGAACCACAGGACTTTTCTTATCCCACAACTGCATCTTGCCATCACCTTCCACCCAGCCATCTCTTAAGGATTTGAGATACGATCTGTGATCCAAACTAGTCCTGTCAATAATGGAGAAAACCATTCAACCTTGTTTTCTTTTAAAAAGTGTACCCGTACAAAGGACACAGTGAGAATGGTTTGTTCCAGGTGGGAACACAGTGGGAATGTTTGTTTCTGACCGATCTGCGGGGTATCATCTTGTAACTGCTCCATTATCATGACAAGTACTAGATGCGTCGCTCTCATGTTTGTATCCAACCTAACTTTTATAAGAATGAAGCCCTACAAAAAGCAGAAGTAGTGTGTGTTGCCATTAACAATGCCAACGAAAACAGAAAATGCTGGATGTAATTTTAATGTTTAAATTTCTTTTACTTCATTTCAATTCTAGTTGCTTGCAGATTTATTAATGCAGATATTTATTTATAAAGTTTGNAGTTTATAATGCAGGCTCATTACCATACTCATTATTGTGAATTATGGAAGTTTCCTGGCTGGTCTTCATTAACCATCTGGCACTTAAGCACTGATTTGTGTTTATATATAATGTTAATTTTACAAAAGCACCTGAACATCCACTGGTAACACACATTTAATCTGTTTCTCTGAATTTTTGCAAAACCTCAGTGATTGCTTCAAAGCCATATTTTGCTTTATCTTTATTATTTTATTTGCATACATGGATGACATAACATAATTGTGTGCATGCAACAACAGAGATAATTTTCTTCTCCACTTTCTACTGCTTTTTCAGTAAAGTGGTTGTTTTCTCTGTCTTAGACAGTGGATACTTTAATGAAGCCTTAACCAGGATCAGCTTTTCAGACCTTGTTTTTCACAAAGCAGTTGTTTTGGACTCAATACATTACAGCTTCACTTTATTGCTTTAGATATGTTTCCAAATTTCTTTTATAATTTGCTTCTGAAACATTCAGAAAATACATTTTTGGAAGTACAAAATTTCAATAATTACATTCTAATGCCCACAAAGCACTAAGGTCTAGTCTTAAAGGAGCTGAAGGAAAAATAACAAAGGTAAGATGTAGCTCCTTTTCCCTTTTCAGTTCTGTAAAATTGCTTTTCATTCTAGGTCTTGATCATTCATAATTTTCAGTGGAAACAAAATCATTTGTAATTACTGCACTATCATTGTCAAATATATTAAATCATCAAGGTTTCCCAACATCCATTTTAAAATGTTTCAAATATATTTTATAGATATTTCATTATGTTAACAGCCTGGAAACATTGGGAAATATATTAACCTCAAATGTCTGCATCTTCAGCAAAGTCTCCATCTTTCTAAGCTGTATATTGCTTCAAATTATTTGTGTGAGCCTAGAGACTACTATTTTTTTCATAAGTTTTTCCAGCTGAACTTGTTTTATCTAACTCATGGCCTTGTACTACTGGGCCATTAAGAAAAATCCCCCTAGCCCTGACAACGTATATAGCTACCCCAGACCAACAAGGCCCCACATCAAACTCAGAGATTAATCATTCTTTCTTAACAATTTCCAGAGAAGAGCACTGTAAGCAGTGTGACGGAGAAAAGTCACTGATCCATTAAACAGCGCTGCAGCACTGGTTGGCAAACCAAGATGGCAGAGCCCTGTGGGAGAAGATCTCTATACACCTAAAGTGGGACAAGTATATGTGTGGGAATTTAAGCATTTTGAGCTACAGTTTGGATATTAAACAGTGATCCTAACTTTCTTCCTGATCCTGGATGAAACGCAGGGGAACATCAGCTGCTACCCTTTACAGACCAGTTCAGGCCAAATGCTCAGAGCCCCTTTCAGAGTATTCATGTTATTTTGAAAAGAGCTGCATTGCTTCCTTCTGTTCTTTTTTCCCCCTCAAAGAATACAAACACACATTTTTTTCCCTTTTTTTTTTTTTTAAAGAATTTGCTGTGTATGACTTGCTGTGGTTAGAAGAGTAGGTGGGTGGGAAAGCTGCTGAAGTTGTGTCATTGTGCATCAGTAAACAAGAGAGGACATGTGCCATCTTGTGATATATTTAGTTGGAGGACTTAGATGGCAGCACGGCCTGAGATGTTTTCTCCTAACCTGGTTTTTACCGTGCTCCATGTATTGTCATGGGTGATTGAATAGGATAAACTCTCCATGACACATACTCTTCTCTTACTGAGGCTGTGCTTAGAAAAGAAGAGAACTTTACCAAGAGCTTCCAAAGAAGCACTTTTGGCCTCCTGGGTAACTGCACCCAGTAGAAGGCAATGTCTCCAAAGGACAGGTTTGGATCTGCTTTGGTTACCTCAGCAAACCCTGCAGCCCAGCTCTGGGTGGGCCCCCAATAAGTGTGTCTCATGCTGTCCACATGTTCCAAGATGCTTGTGCACAATGTTAGCTGGATTCTGTCCTCTTTTCCTGGGTCAAGCAGCTAACCCAGCTTTTACCTGGCTGTGTTAAAAGCAGCAAAGGGGTTTCTTCCCTCCCAAAACTTTGGTCTCCCCCTCACC
Organism: Pachycephala philippinensis; assembly: GCA_013397055.1. Classification (NCBI taxonomy): domain Eukaryota; kingdom Metazoa; phylum Chordata; class Aves; order Passeriformes; genus Pachycephala; species Pachycephala philippinensis. The sequence continues at coordinate 39,694 of VWZT01016543.1, read as the reverse complement.
TATGAAAAGCATGTATTTTTAGAGCAGAATGCTGTCCAAAACAAATTAAGAGAGTGTGGATCCAACAGCATAATAGCCTGGTTACAGTATGTCTAGGAGCAGTAGTGCGATAGTAAATCATAGACTTGTATAGGTGAAAATCGGATAATTTTTGTACAATACAATTTTGTATTGTCCCAACTTAAAGCAGAAGAACTCTGCTCCGCTGCGTTTCCTCTGAACTGTGCTATCAAGTAGATATATGGACTATTCTGTTGGGAACATGCAATTTGTCTAGAAAGTTCCTGATTATTTTGGCCTGGGCCTACATGTTAATTGAAATAGATACTGAGACATAAGGCTGACATAGCCAGAATATCAGTACTACTAGAGAGGCTGACAGTAAGCTAATTGTAATATAATGAAATTGTACATTGCAGACATCCTGAAAAAGCTTGCTTTTAAATTGAATTACCGTTGAGATGCTGAATTAGTGATCTCAGCAGGTATGTCCTCTTGCCTAGAATTGGGATCTTCATGTGGGTATCATTATGCAAGGGGTAAATAGCAGGACCTGTGAGAATCTGTGAACAAATCTTCTGACACCTGGTAAATCTGTCAAGGACTCTGAGCACTTCAGTAAGGTGTCATATTCACCAAACTCACCAAAACTGACCAGGAGTTTGTTCCTCAAAAGTGTGAAAGAGAAAAAGTATTTGACAAAATGTGTGCAAACTGTTCAGAGTTTGAGAATAAGGTTCTGTGTGTTTTACAGGCAGTAGACTGACAAAATCCAAGCCCTGGTCTTTTTCTGGCACAAAGCAAATACAGTCAAAACCATTTCATTTTGCAGATTCCTCCTTCCTCTGAGGCAGTTTCTGCAGCACTTTCTGTCTGTACAAAGTTCCCCGGAGGTCTCTGAGCACAGGGGTGCTGCTGCTTAAACAGCCCTGCGTGGCTCTGCCGTTATACTCTGCTCTTCCTGCCTGCTTCTTACCCCCATTAGAAGTTCAGCTGGGTGGAAAGGTTGATACTTTAGGACTTGTTTTTAATGTCCTCCTGCACTTTCCTCGTACATGCAGGAAATAGCCTCTTTCCTTTTTTCAAATAACATAATTTTAATTAATGCTTTCATTACCTCCTTCCTCATTTTGAGTCCCCACTAGTTAAATTCCACTGCCAGTAGAAATAGCCCAAAGAGCATGCTTTACAGAAATTTACATTATTCACTGTTTGTATGAAAATTATCTTACTTAAAATAAGGCTGTATATTACTAGTCCATTGCAGTAAATGGAATAGATTTCCATTCATAATAACACCTAATGACTTTTGAGCAATTATCATTATTTGTCAGCTCTCACTCTAACTTTAGATTCTCAAAAAGTCAACCCTTCAAATAAAGGATTTCTGCCCTTTGCTGTACTGATACGTACAATTAAGCTTTGAAGATAATAGGTCTTCAGATTGTGATGGCATCAATTAGCTATGATATTCCTTTGGGTAAATTGCTAGAATGATAGAAGTATGATGATAGAAAGCAGAAAATTATTTGCTTAAGTGAAACTGTGCTTCTCCAGATCGTATTATTATCATCAGTGGTAGTTGTGGAGTAGTAGGACTAAACATTATAGGAGTAGGTGTATTAAAAAACAATAGAAAAATCAGCTTGTATGTAATCGGTGTGTACTGGCATGATTTCAAAACAGTTCACAAGCTAACCTTTAGTGAAGATTTCCACAGCACTGTCTGTTACTTGCTGTTTCTCTTAAACCAACACTCATTACTTCTTACCACTTCTGAAATATACAATGAATTTTCATATAATCAGAATTGAGCAATTATTACTCTAACCACCTTTGAAACAGGAATTGCCATTTAAAGTAACTGTACTGTTTTCCAAATTAAGCCCCTAATGTACGTGTATCCAGAATTTTCAATTACATTTTATGGTGCCTATTGCAAACCATTCTGTTCTGTGGGAAAATCACATTCATTTCTGGATTGTACCGTCACTTTTATTGATCTTTATTGCTTTAGTCACTGCTGCCACAGCTTCTCTACCTTGTTCAACGGAATATATCAGTGCAACCTTTTCCTTTGGAAGAAGACATTATATTTGGTCAGAGGTTAAGGCTTTCTTTGTACAAACAGTTGTTACTCCTGCTGTAAAGCTTGCCTATATGGAGACTGACTGGTTTTTCACTTATTTGATCCGAAGCAATATGCATACATCTTCCAGGAAACATTGTTATTCCATTAGTAAACTTCAAATTAATTTCACTATTATTCTGTGCAGCTGCACACTATGATTAGGTGGCAGAAGTCAGTAATCACTGACTCAACACTGCTCTGTATTTTGGAAAATCTGGTTTTGGGAGTATTTGTGAGAGCCATTAGAACAGACATTTGGGGAGAGATATTTTAGAGTAGGTGCGTTAGTCATTGCCTCTGTTGTGGGTTTGTACAATGCCTCTCATGTTGTGTTCAACCTGCAAGTTCCTGGAGAATGGCTATTTATTTTGAAACTTTTTTGTGTACAGTGGTGAAGCAGCAATCTCTGGAGGACAGCAGTATTACCACTGCTGAGTGAGATTTGACTTCGCATAATTACCTATGTGTTCTTCTTTTTGGATGCCACTTGTTCTGCTTAATCTTGCATTGCCTGACAATTTGAGGTGAAAGCACAGTTAAGACTAAGTGTGGTGCTGCATAGTCTCTGTGCTGGCTCTGCAAACTTCCAGTGAGTCAGAAAAGCTGTCTGTCAGCATCCTAAAATCTTGTCTTGGCATTATCACGGCACCACTAATTTTTTCTCACGTTCCAAATGAACATCAAACTACACAAAGTCAGGGGATCAGCTTCTGCCTCCATCTGTGAACATAACTGAAAATAAATAAGCTAAGAATTGCATTTGACTGCAGGATTTGGACTGTGCAAGGAACAGTTTGGACCAGGTTGTCTGTAGGAAAAAGCTACAGATTCATTTGAGTTACAGGTAAATAGTGATGACAGCATACATACATTATCAAAACTTGTACTGCTTTTCTGTTCCTTAATCTATTCAATGCAATATATATATGTATATCTATGTCATAATCCACTTTTAATCTAGTATTCCTTTCATGTTTCTGAGTATAATATGATTGTAGTGGGCATTATTATCTTCATACAAGATATTTCTTCTTTTTTGGAAGTTTTGCAAATTTACGTATATTTAATGTACTACATCATTATAATTTCCTCATTAAATACAGAGCCAGCTGAACTAAATTGCATCAAAAAACTTTCTGTAATTACTCAGTATATTCAGATATGTCATACATTATAAAATAAATTACTCCCTCTGAATCTCCATAGATCGGACTGGCCTTTGGGTTTCATTTACAATGATCCAAAACATTGGCATTAACTAGTGAAGCCAGTCCGCGAATATACAGTTGGAAGTATCTGCTATTTTGACAAGGCAGATTTAAAGGAAAGAGAGCATGGAAAAGGGCACATTATTTTCTGTCATGTTTTGATAGCCCGGACTACCTAAAGAGATTGATTTTGTACAAGGATACATACACTTACACTTAAGAAAGGCTGCCAAATGGATACTTAATAGTTGAGAGAGGACATCTGGTGATATACCATTTTAAATGGTAAATAATTATTTTTTTCTATCACTGCTATCTCATAGTCATAGTATTTAAATTAATTTTTAATATTTTTAGTATTCACCTTCAAAAGTATATTACTTGAATTTTTCTTCTTTGTATCTGGGATAAAAAAAAAAAAAGGTACATGGATGACAGTATCCTATAGTTCAATACCCATGCCTATCCCCTCTCTTGCCCTAAAAAACGGTGAGATCTGTCTAAAAGATAGGTTCTGTGATGTAGAGAATATGATGGCCAGCCACCAACATAATACTTAAACATGTGCTCAGCTGTCACTGAAGCAGGATTTAAACGTGTTTAAGTCCTTTGCAAAGAAGGAAGCACTGCAGAAATTGGGCTCATAAGCAGCATTGTTAAGGAGTTCATTCCAACACCTTTCACTTATTCGAGAGATTTTGTTAATTAATTTTATTATGTATATCTCCTGCAAGAAAAAAAGTCATTTAAGCTTACATTAAATGGTTGTTTAGGTAAGGATATAAACTCTGGGGAGAATGAAAATGAAGACACCTGTCTTCACCCACTTTGAAGAGAACAAGTCCTAACTGGCTTCACAGTTTTGACTGAAAATGGTATAAACCAAATGAAAAAAAAAGACAAGTCGGCACTTAATTAATTTTCTATATGGACAGCTGAATCCATGATAGACAGTGGTAGGGAATCCAAAATATATGAACCAATGGTGATGATAATGGTGATAATACACATGATTTTGGAGAGTGCAGATAAGCAAGCTGATCTACATTTACTCTCAGAGACTTAACAATGTGAACTCCTCAGTCCTCTTAAGCATGTCATTGCTGAATGTGAAGTGTATGAGATTTCAGGGATGCTTCTGAGAGGAAAACAGCAGGGTTGTTCACTGAAAAATTTCCATCTGAACTGAAACTGTAGGGAAAAGAAAGAGTTAGGTGTGGGAAAAGCTCTGGTTACCTGTTACTCAAGGAAAACAGCTCACTGTGTGTGACTGTGGAGGAAAATCTGCTTCATGAGGGAAAGTTAAACAGTAATTTATGGCCCAGAAGTTGGAAAGAAAATAGTGCAGGAAAACAGTTTTTTCCTGGGCCACTGGACTACAGCAGTGTTCTGAACCCAGTGAGTCAATAGAGCCTAGAAAAGGAAATATTCTAATTATATTAGGCTGAAAATTACTAACCATGTAAGCCTTCTGGTTTTACAATACATTAGAATTTATCCCAAAAGCCATCACCAGCTAATTACTCACCCTTCTCAGGGCCCTGCTACCACAGTCATCTCTCTTCCCTGTCTTCAAGTACTAACATCCATCACAACTTTTCCCCGTTAATCATAGTTTGCTCTTTTATGTAAGCAAGCTCCTTTCTCACCCCCACCCTCTCTCCCCCCATCTTCTTTTTTCTTTCCCCTTCAGGCTTTATAACTGCTTGAAACATTACTACAGCTGTAGCAATTCTTCCCAGGCTGAAGAACAACCTGTTTGTCTTTTAGATAGGAAAAATGGATTGCACGTCTGATAGCCTGTTTTTTTCCAGCAGTATCAGTTAGTATAATATGGGACATAACCTCTCCCAGCAATACTTTTCTCATTTGGCTCCACAGGGACCTTAAAATTCATTCAAATACACTTACTGAATTATGAGTGCTGTGCCTGTAAGACACAGACGGACACCTGCACTGTTTGTTTGTGGAGTTATTGCTGGGTCTAATGGCACTCAGTCACTGGGCAGACACTATCTAGACTGACAGGTGAAAAATCTTTAAAAAATTATAGGACATTTATATTGTCATGGGCAGCAACAGCTTTCAACTTACCGTGTTTGGAGACACGTTCCTAAAAACTGAACAGCATGAGAGTCATAAAGCAATTTGTGTAAGCCAGAGATAAACCACTGCAAACAGATTTTCATATTTACCAGTCATCTTTCCATTATAAAACATGGAGGTCTCATATGTGGTTAGTCAATAAAATATTATCTGTAGATAGCTTATGTTTTTAAGAGTCTTGTATAATGCAAAGTTAGGAACCTAATTATTTTTGAAAACATAATGTTACAAAGCTTGCCCTTCATGTAAAGTTATTTTAAAACAAAAGCAATCAAAACCAACCACAGTAATAAACATGTAGGTTTCTGAGGCGTCTGAGGAAAGCCTGTATGAGACGGTCAGGATGGAGACGAGAGATCTCTGGAGTCAGTCTTAGAGAATGGGATTTATTGTGAAAGGGCATGGGTTTAAGGGACCTGCTAGGAGCTGCTAGATGCAGCCCGAAGCAGGTCAGAGCAAAAGAAAGAGAGAGTAGAAGAGGAGTGGAAGAGGCAGAGCAGAGTAGAATAGGATACAGGATCGAATACAGAATACAGAATGAATGAATGAATAGAATGCTGTGGTTGCCGATTACAATACAATAAATCATCTTCTGTGTTGAATATTCTAATTTCCATTAACCAATCCAGAACATGCTACAAATCCTACTACATTAACATATAGCCTATAAGAATCATCACATTACCATATGGCGTTATATTTTAAACCCTAAAAACTAGTTTTTGGACCCTCTGCCACGTTGGCAGGGTCTGTTCTGACCCTTGGACGTGTCTGCATGCAGAGGGCTTTGTTTCATCAAAGGGGGATTACCTTCAGTCGGCCAAGCCATTGTTTTCCAGTTGTTCAGTAACTGGGGTTTGGTATCTCAAAGCTTGTCTTCATTTCAATCTCGCTTGTAGTTTCCATATTGTCAGCATCTTTTGCTATGTGGTCATATTTATAAGTCTTTCCTATTTCATCTTCCCCAACAAAACATCTTGGTATAGTTCTACTGTTAGACAAAAACTAAAGGTTCAAAAAGGAAAAATCAATTTAAATGTGGCCTCCCAGTGTAGATAAATACATTCTATAACTCTTCAGCTGTTGTGTTCAATAGCCTGCAAGGTAGGTATGTAAACTATAAGAGCAGGCCATAAGTGAGTGCTCCAGTTACAAACTACAGGATGTCATGACCACAGCTTTTTTCTTTCTACTTCTCAGTGGAAAGTCCAATTCTGTTGGTCTATTCCTGGAAGCAATTACTCCACAATGTTTTAACTCTGTAGTAATTATAAGGAAAGTAGAGGTCTTGTGTCATTCCCTTCACTGCTCTTATTTCTCACTTGAAGGTAACAGTTTTCTGCTAAAAGCTAATTTTCTTTTTATTTTCTTCTATTAATCATAATTGGCATAGAAGTATGCTTAATGGCACACTGAAAGCCTGGCTAAGAGATCTTGTTCTCTAATGTATTTTCATGTCAGTCTGTCTGACTACTTTTCCATGAATGTGCACAGAACTCAAATATTTGCACATGCAAATCTAGTAAATCTAGTAGCTGGCTGAGCAAACAGGAGTGCACTATTGAAACTTCCCAAGAGCTTTTTTTAGAAGTTCTGCTCTAAGAGCCTGATTCAAGGTCTGACTTTATCTGACAAAAGACTACAAGTCCATGAAAATAAAAAAATCCCACTTTTTTAATGCTTATTCGTAGGCTATATTGTTAGGCATTGGTAGGTATTTACCATTCTACTGTTTTTTGTGCATTTAAAATACATACTTAGTTTATTATGGAACAATACATTACTGTCTCACTGCTGCCCAGTCTCATTCCAGGAACCCTACCTGTAGCACTGCTGTTTTCCCACCCCCTCCTCTGATCTCTCTATCCGTTTTCCCAGTTTGCCCTGAACTTTCCTGTCCTACACTCCCATGTCTTTCGCCAGCGTGTACCTCATCTGTGGAAAGCTTTTGATTTTCCTGATATTTACAGACGGGACGAGAGGAAATAGTGGCAAAGTTCAGGACTACAGCTGCCATTTTCATGACAATATTTACACCTTTTCCTTCCCCTTCCCCTTTGTGTTCTCCATCCCCTCTTCCCTTGTGTCATGGGGTGGAAACTACACTAACCAGTTTCTTTTTTTCTGGGTATGTGTTCTCTGTTGGTGGAGAACCTCAGTATTTTTAAAATCTTTGGGCATAAAGAGGAAAAGAAGACTGTAACATTGCATGAGTGGTTGGTAAATATCCATCATCATTCAGGCTTGCAGCCAAATCCAGTATTAGTCCTATTACACAAATAGTGGAGCTTCTGAAGCACCTTGTGGATAAGTGCTGTATTCTCAGACAATGGGACTTGCAAGACATGTGAGAGATTATGTGATCTGAATGGGTAAACAGTACAGATTCTGGGTGATAATAGTGACATGATATTTTATGTACTGCAGACAGCGTTGCTGCAGCAAGGAACAACACATTTTTAACATCCTACAATTCCCCGAGGCTAATACCCAACCAGTGATAGTCTGCATGTGACATAACCAATTTTCTTTCCAGCAGGTAGGAAACTTTGCAGTTATAAGTAATGAAATCTTGGCAGCTGGATTACTAACTTGTTTGTATCAGTGTCCATGGAACGAGTTGGGAACACAGATGGGTTCTGTGTGTGGTGCAGGCACATATATGACTGTGTCTGCAAGTTTTATAAGTGTCAGTAGAAAGTCCTCATGTGTTTGAATTCTTAAAAACTCCAAACAACTTTTTTGTGTAGACTAGGGAAAGTACAGTAGCCAACAATGCATGAATACTAGATATAATCAGCCACAAAAGTGTCTGTTTTCCTTATTGTCTGAAGAGGTTATTTAATAATTTCTCTTTGTATAAAAATATTTTCTCATGCATCATGAGAAGAAAGGTTACAATTTTCTCTTTATTCTTTTCTGCTATTCTATTTGTAAACTACCATATTAGAAATATGTCCAAGTAGTGATGAAGACTACTTTGTGTTCAATGGTTCTTCATTAAGTCTTTTATTTGTGCTGTGTTTTGAATAGCCCTAATCATATTTGCAGAATGAGTGTCAGAGATATGTTATAGACCCACTGTGGTATTTTGAATCACAATGTTAAGTCTCTAAAGAAAATTAATTACTTTATTGCAAAGGTAATTAAGCTTGCTTGTAACAATTTTTAAATCTGATTGGAAAGAAGACTAGACTAACAAGTGTAACCAAAGTACTAAAAAATGTTACAATGGCTTCATTTTTCCTCCTTAGCTTCTGATGTTCTGATAGCAAAGACAGAAAAGAAAGTTGCTTTAGGGAAATATCACACAATATGTTAATAAAGATATAAAACAGCCAGCTGGGCATGTATATTTATATTTATGCTTTTGATAAAACGTATTTCTTGCAAGCCCATAAAAACTGAGGGGGATATGACTGCATGAATCTTCAATGGAAATCTGCCAGGACATTTCTCATTTCTCATTTTTTAATAGGTCAGTTAATGACAGAAATAGTTTAAACAGTAGATTTCACAAAAATGCTAACAGATACTTTTATTACTAACAAATGTATGCATATAGATGCATAGCTATACATGTGTATACATGGGTATGAATGTGTATGTGTGCATACAGGGAGTAGTAGAGATGCACAAATATGTATACGGTTCTGCAGTGCCCTTTCACACTCAAGTGTTTTGGCTGCTCTGTCAACAATAAAGTGGAATAAGACCACTGATATTTCTGGCATTTGCCTAGTCAAAATTTTACTTCTGGTTTGCAGAAAAGGCACTGAAAAATAACCGCAGAAATAATCTCATAAGCTTTTTAGAACATGAACAATTTTCTATCAATACTTTAGAACATGACCCTGAAATCTTTGCTACCTTGTAGTCCAGTGAAGGATTGAATGATGAATATACTGCACCTTGGAAACAGAAGAGCTGTGAACTTTTCAAATGCTTTGGCAGCAAAGTGATTTGTCAAAAAGAATAAAAGACTTACATTTATCATCCAACGTGAAGCAATTGCTCTCTGGGTGAACTTTTGTAAAAATCACACTAACTCTGTGCAAAATTAATCCATGGAATTTCAAGAACATAATTCTGGGGGTGAATATGACCTCAAGCATCTAAAGCTATGATATACCCTACACTTACAATCTAGAGACTCTTACTGGCAATTTTAAAGCTCAGAATATGTGATCTTATGGAACATAATGGTTACTAGAGGATATATATCTCATGTAAGAGAAAACCTTCAGGAAACAAAAAGCTTTTCTTGATAGGTAGAGAGATGTCATGTGTTAGTTTTCGTGTTATTGTAGAACAATTATTAAAAGTAACTTCAAGAGTGGTGTTTAATTATGTGAAATTTGGACAAATTAGGCTTTGCTTCCTGTATCTCAACTGCTTGATTCTACGTGAGAAAAACACCTCATGCCCTGAGAAGCACACCTCATGCCCTGGAAGAAGGTCCTACTTTGTTGATCTGGAAAACACTGAATGCAAGGACTTCTGCTTGGGAGTTATGACTGCACAGTTGTCTATCCTTAGACATGTAAGCCTAGGATGTAGGCTTGAGACAGAGGACTGGATTAAGTGGATGTTATACTTGGTCTGATTCATTATGACTACTCCCACTTTCTGTTTGCACAGTCTGATTGAACTCACCCCAGACCACAGAACACACAGCACTTCAGGGAGACAACTGCACTTACTTTCTCCATTTCGCTTCAATCTGGGGAAAGTTCGACTTTCTAAATACAATTTTAATTTAAGTCAGTGCTAGAGAAGGTGATATTAGACCTCCATCTCTCGCTGCGCTCTCACACCATCATAGTCTTCCTTAAAATTGCATGTATGGTCCCATCTCATAGAGGTTGTGTCCTCCTGACAAGTTTAGTGAGAGTCATAGAGAAAGCTCTGTACTGGTGATTTCTCTTTAGTCTTATTCTGAAGAGTGCAAATGGATGTATGCTACTAACTGCTAAAACATTTCCAAAATGTGTCTTTTAAAATTGGTTTACAATTTCTTTCAGAAGCCTCTATCATGAATTCCCAACTGTAAGAATAGTACAATCCAGTGACATTTTTCCTTAAGTGCACTGAACTAAATTGGAAGGGAATTCTCACTAAAGTCACTAGAGCTGCTTATGCATTAAAGTACTGCACTCATTGTGAAGAGAATTATTGATCTTAGCATACTGTGGATAAAAGCAGGGAAACAATTAATTTTTGACATTTTAGAAATGTTAAAATTAAAAAAAGATTTTACTCTCTGATCTGCTTTTCATAGATTTACTGTAATGTTGCTAATGTCGCAGAAAATGTAAACAAAAATTAAACCCATGCTTTTGGCTTTCAACAGGATGATAAAACAGCTGGAGAGGATTTTTGTTCATATTCTTGCACAGATAACAAATAAACCATTCTTAACTGTCAGGTAGAATTGTGATTAGAAGTGTTGGTCAGTCTTGAAGTCTGCCAATAGGAGATGTATGTACAAAAGAACACAACAGTTTGCAACAGTTGTTGCAAAATAAGTAACTGAAGATATCACACACCAGGTAGGCATTTGTGTTCAAATGCCTGCTTGGTAGGTATTGATTTGTGTGTTCAGGGCTGTAATTCTTGTCCAGTTTTGACATGTGTATCCAGATGTCTACCTCCTGAAAATTGGTTCTTTAGGATTATTTCAGAAACAAAAATCTTTAGCCTTAAGAACATGCATTAAGAGGTTGCTGAACTCCCCACTTTCTACTCATCCATTTTGTGATAATTTCTTTTGATTACAGGATACAGTACAGTGACTCTTTAAAATTAACTTTGTGGTACTGCCAAAAATAAAAAGAAGAATAAGTGCTGCTGGAGACAATGGGAATATCTGAAGGATTAAGCTTTTGTCTGCCCAGCATGTTCCTCTGATAAGCCTAAAGTCCATTCAGTCCTATGGAGATGCATGAGGGCTGTTGTCCCTTTGTGATGGACATAACAGATGTCAGCACTTCCAAGAATATGGTTAAATCCTTTTTCTTTTTTACACACCTTCCATGTGTCCTACTGGAACTCAAACAACATCAAAGGTAACATAATTGAGAGACAGGCTTCCGGAAACCAATTTTTGCAAATTCTTAGACCAAGAAAAAGGTCTCCATGTTCTTTTTTCATTTTGTAGTCAGACTAAGACTGTTCCTTACAAGCATGGTCTCTTCCAAATTTCGTATCCAGGCTGCTGCTACACTGTACTGTTGTACAAAAATCGGATTAAATTATCTGTTAGAAAATAACTGTCAGCTCAGTGGTTATAACCATTTTCATTGTTTAGAACAAGAAAATTACTGAATATGTATTTGGGAAATGTCAACAACATGCACTACACAAAGCATTTCCATTAACACAGAAACTCCTCCAGGCCTTAAGGGAACAGTTTACAATCAATTCCACAGCAGAGAGGAAGACTGAAGAAAATAGTGTAACTTTTCCTGTGCAAGTCTGAGGGCTTCCACACTTCCACATTCCTGCTCTTAAGTGGTTGGTAGCGTACCAATTCCAAGCCCTTTATTAATCAGCCAAGAAAAAAGAGGCATGCATAAAATTCTTAATGTTTGAACCCTGTGAGTTGAGAGGTTTCTTTGACTCTCACCATGTATCTCTGTCTTGCTGTCACTGTAATGGAAAGTTAAATTGTGATCCTCAAAGGTTAGAGATAGGTTTGTGGAGAATGTATTTGCTAAACAAAGAGGGACATCTCCTTTAAATTTCTAATTTGAATTAGTTTCCAAGCAATATACCACCTTCTGGTGTAGTTTTCTAGTGGACATGTACAAGAAATATGACAAGAGCAGGCTCAAGTCTTACAATTATTCATTCATAAAACTACTGGTGCATACAAAGCTGTACCTCCCATGTTTGGGGTATTTGTGATTCCAGAAAAGCAAACTTCTTTCAACATTTTTACATAGAAGAAATGACAGTGAACTCAAATTTTTCAGGACAAAAGCCCCACTGAAATTATAATGAAAGCACAGCAGTTAGATCATATCTACATTTCAAACCAAAAAGGAGTTCACTAAGGACTATCGAAGTCTCATGCCATGTAAGTGGAAATATTTTATGCATGCAGATGGTCTATGGTCTATTTGGCTTATTATTACAGTGAAAGAGGTAGGACCATAATGATATTTTTCATAAATATGTTTCTTTTGATCATTTGCAGCTGCTTTGCGTGTTTTCTTTCACTGTACATTTGATCTACTGGTCATTTCTGTCAAGGATTAAATTCTTCCCTACTGAAAGAAGCATTTAGTACTCAGGAAATCTTTTCTAAAGAGAAGAGTGCTAAAAATGAAAATTATCGTCTATCTCAAAGGCAGATCATTACAGTTCACTAGCAGGTATGTTGTATAAAGCCTGGATTCCAAAGGATAGTGAAATACTAATTTATGAAGTCCCTTTCCAAAGAAGGTGATAATAATGAAAGAAATGGTGAGTCATGATTTCTACCATCACCAAACCTACAGTTCTATTTTCTTTAATAGATTACTTCAACTAGATTATGTGAACACACATGCTTCTTTTCCTTCCAGCTCCATAGAAAATTTAAGAAGCTGTAGCATATGATAGAGAGAGAACCTTAAAGCAGTCAAAAGAAGAATCTCCCACATGTGAAGAAAGTCTTGTAAAATTTCATGTAAAATGCAGGGTGATTTTACTGAGGAGACCTGAAGCTTTTCAACTGCCATACCCTGTGAGGCACGTGCTCTGCAGGACCTGATGTGAGAGACCAGCTGTGAGAGAGCACAAGATTTCATCCCATCATCATTGTGCCTCTGGATGTGCATGTTGCCATTTCATTTGTTCTTCAACCTCTGAAGAGAAGGGTGCAAACCATAATCACTTTCTCAAGGTGGTGTTTTTGTTCATTGCATCACAGTATTATAAAAATAAAATATAGCAGAATTTCCCATTTTGAAATAGGTATTTCTCACATTAATAATTATTTTTAATATT
>VWZT01016543.1:15542-26203 GCA_013397055.1 Pachycephala philippinensis | reverse complement strand
GGAGTACATTCCTTTCTATTTTTTTAATGTAACTGCAAGAGAGCCATGAGAGTCCATATGCTTAATGCCCTCCTGCAATGTTTTATAACACTATGGAGCTAAGTGGTAGACAGAGAAATTGATATAAAATAACTCACTGTCATTATTTTTATCCATTAATTTACTAAAATAATTGTTCTCATCAATTATGTCTAATTTATTTGCAGTTACTTCAGTGTATTATGTTACTTTATACACATATGTAATTCCTTTAGCCATATTTTTTAGTTCCTCCACTGCAGATAATGCATAAAATGTCATTAAAAGCCATTAAAATCGTAACCTGTGAAGACTTTGAAATTCAGATTTTTTTTTTTTCCCAAAAGATACATTAAATTCTGAGATACACGCAGGCACGAATGGAACAAAACTATTCAATTAATTTTTATATGGTTACATTCATAAGAATTTTCATAAAATTCTAATTTTTTTTCTGAAAGACAAGAGTGATAGCAAGATAAAACCTTGCAGAACTGACAACAGTGTCTTTGGTGCACGCAGAAAGTGACAACAGAGTGGTATGATAGATAAGAAAGAAATGAAAGTTAAAATAAGAGAGACAGAGGCAACTATTTTGTCATGATGTCAATAGAATAATATTGGTGTCAGGAGAAAATAACAAAACTGGAGAAGGTGATTGGGATCCATATGACTTGAATGTAAAGGTAAGGGAGAGATTAAATGAGAGGAAGTTGCCAATACTTGGGAAATTCCAAGAAAAGGGTAGTTCTGCATAGTCTTGAGAGAGCTGAGAGGAGACCCAGATAAAGTAGGTAAAAGTCAATTGACAGGACCAGGATGGAAGAAATCTAAGGGGAGATTTTATAAATGAGAAGGGGAAACTTGCCTTTGTTGTTGTAGAAATAGTGCTACACCTCTATTCTCTGAAGAAGAAGAATCTGGCTTCACTATTACGAACTCCTTAAATTTAAGGATTAATATATTTTATGGATTAAGACAGAAAATATTGGAATACCAGCATAACCCTGTGATAACAAAGGGTAGTCATTCTCAAAGCAACTGTCTTCAAACATTTAGAACAGAGGAAAAGAAAAGGCAGGACAGAAGAGGGACACAATCAGCTATAATCTGCATAAGGAAATCTGAGAATTTCTTGCAATTAGAAAAGTAGAAATAGTATTGCTTTTAAATCTAGATCCAAAATACATCTAATTTTTCTATATTTGTTCTTTGCTGATTGGTGCAGCCTGTGCAGTACAGGCTGAATGTCTGGCTGAAGGCTGTCAGCCTGTGAATGCTGGTGCTCCTTTTGCTCCTTCTCCTTAAGTCCACAGAGGCACCAGGTCAGCTCGCTTGTCCTTCCATTAACATCTGTCATCCTGTTTTCTGAGATGACAGTAACAGGTGAACATGTAGCTCTCTCTCCAGGTGTACGCACAGTTTTTAGTCACTAGTCCCATGTCTCTGCTGACCAAAGAGTCAGAGTTAGCTGACACTGAGCTGGTTGTTGTAATACTTCACTCTTGATGCACAGAACAATTCTGGTCAGTGCTGGTCACTCAGCAGGTGCCCAGGTGATGATGAAACTGCCTGCATTGCACTGCTGCTGTAACAGCACAGGGCAAAAAAATAAAAGTAGGAATAGGTAGCAGCATAGCAAGAATAGTTTCTAAGGCTTGTGAGGGTCAGAAATGAAAAAATGATCCTTAAAATTTTGGACAAATGAGTGTTTAGAAGATAAGGAGAAACACCATTAGTGGTCAAGGCAGGAGCTACAGCTGTTAAGAGCAGGACTTCCAGAGGTGGGGGAGCTGACCTGGCCTCTTCTCTGGAATGGAGGGAGGAAGGAGCCACAGGGAGGTCTGACATCGTGACAAGTGGAGGTTTGAGAGAAACAGGAGGAAGAGATGGAGATGTAAAATTCATGCATCACTTTTTGTAGCATCCATTTCAAAGAGAGGTGGTTAGCTTTTGCTTGCATTTCAGTTTTGTATCTAGAATATTGTTACTGGTACTTCACAACTCTTACATCTTAGCTTTTTTGTATGCATATTATCTTTTCAAAACAGTCTGCTTGGCTTTGGCCAACCACGATAAAGTAGAATTTTTGAATGTATATGCATATTTTACTGTTAACTTTCCTGAAAATACTGTGGCTTGCTTGGCAAAATACTTGAAATCCATAGAGAATTCCAGCCTATCCATTTCAAAAGACTGAATTTGTCAAATTGGAGATATATGAACTCCCTAAACAGACAAAACCAAGCATTTCGTATCAAAATAATCTAAAGTATAATGGAATGGATGATTACAGTTTATATCACATTACTTCTTTAGTGCTTTTAACAGACCCATAAAAAATTGGTGTGCAATATTTTGCACATATAACAGCATTCCAAAGCTAGGTTGCAATCTCTTTAATTACATGAATACTTTCATTGATTTATATGAGATGCTTCATATAAATAACCATAAAAAAATGTGTGTCTGTTCCCTATGCTTACATTCTAGCTTGCAGTTTTATAAGGTTATGGTGGTGCAAAGTGCTTGATATTAAATCCTTACTGACAAATGAGGAGGTTTATTTTACTGACCGAATTGCAATGTGTGCAGATTAATAAAAATATGACTTACTGGGTTCCACGTCATGTGTATAGAGGAGCACGGAGAATTTATACAATTCTGTAGGGGGAATGCCGTGTTCTGAACAAGTTTATGAGTCCTCATCAAGTGGAGAAACACATGAGTTATGAGCTTCTCTTTAAAGCACTGTTATTTGCAGTAGTAAAAATGGCCAGCTTCCCTGGCTGTGTGAGATTCATACCCCACAATATGGGGTGTTGAGAAGAGAAAGGACTGCAAAGCTGCCACTGAATGGAGACCTGTAGCCAGTGGAGGAAACAGCCAACAGGAACCTTGTGAAAGTCAACGATACAGTGCTAAGTCCTGCACGTGGGAAGGCAGTACATACAGAAATACAGGCCACCAACATACAGGACTGTATTGAGCGGAGCACAGTCAATGGATGGAGGGAAATCAGTATCCTGTTCTGCTCAGAAATACATTGATCACCTGAAGTGTAACTGGGCTTGTTCAGCCTCAAGAAGAGAATGTTTTGGGGGGGACCCAAATAAGATCCAATACTTATGAAGAGATTATGAGAAGATGGGTCTGTGGTCTTCCTAACAGTGCGTGGCAGGAGGATAAGACACAATGAACACAAACAGCAACAGCAGAGGTTCAGACAGGATAAAGGGACAAAAATCTTTTTCCTCATGAGAACAACCAAGCAATGGCACAGGTTGTCTAGGGAGGGTGTGCAATCTCTATGCCAGTTTACAAAACACAAGGTTTTTCTGCACCCAGCTGAATGAAGCTCTGAGCAACCTGGTCTGACCCCAGCTGGACCTGCTATGAGCAGGGGGTTGGACTGGAGGTCCTCTGAACTCCCTTGCAGCCAGAATTGTTTAGTTATTCTGTGATCCTTCATGGCTTCCAAGTGGCCATTGCTCCACTAGGGATGGTAGCAGGACAAGATGTGCACCTGTGTCCTAGGAAATGCCTGTGAGAGAAATTAGCAGCTATTCCTTGCTCACTTTTTGCTAAAAAAAGGATGTGGAACATTCAAAAACCTCACTCTACTGTTTATCATGTGTGATATCTCTGGTGTGAGAAATACCAGTGCATCAATAGCCACAGCCTTGTCATGCTTGGGCTATGTCTTAAAACACAAAATGAGTGAAAACTATAGCAGTTGAGATGGAAAGACTTGTCCATGTCCTTAGAGAGTAACAAGAAGAGGGGGGAACATATTTTTGCAAAAACTGCTTACTGGTACAAGAATAAAGAAGCATGAATCTTGTTCCTCACAGCCTGAGGATTGTGTAAGAAAGGAATAGCTGGGAGCTAACAAGGTCCAAGAGGTGACCGCGATAAGCCTATGGCAAACCTCAGCTGCGCTGTTAAAGAGCTCTCAGTCAGTTCAGTGCCGGCAGCTGCTGCAGTGGGGCTGCCTAAAAGAGGACACATCCTCTGCTTGCTTCATTCTGTGCCAGCAAAGTTACCACTCTGACAAGTTGATTATGTTGAAAATAGCATCATTATTAATAAAAAGCCTTGCTCTGTGCAGTCTTCAAAACTGGATAAAACATGATTAGGTACAAACAAAAATATGCTCTCTAGAATATTTAGGATACTAAAGAACATTCTTGCAGCACGCTAGCAGGCACAGTAAGAAACCTATTAATAAATTCTTATCAATTTGTCCTTTTGAGTTAAATGTGATTCTTGCTCCAGTGGAGCTTTTCCTGGAAAGAAAGAAGTTAATACAGCGTGCTACACCAGAAAAAAGTTACACAGGAATGAACAAAAAATGATTTAACAGTAATCCACTCACTTAATGATTTTTATTTAAAAATTGGAATAATCAATTTAAGGAAAATCTCTTACCACTTTCTTTTATTATAGTTAATGGCTAAGTTAGATCTGTTATTTACTCATTCTAAATAATATGTCTAAAGAACACTACATGAATACAATTATACAAAAAGTACTGATTAATTTTGCGTCTCTTCCTGCTTTCATAAACTTTCTCAAGTGAATGGAATAATTTGTGCAATTTGTGTTTCTTATTACAGTATTTGTCATTAGAATGAGGTGTCAGGAAGCATTTAGACTGTCTCATATTTTATGAGTTAAAATAGTGTGCCATATTGTTGTGACTTTTTTTAGTTTCTGCATTTTCCTCTGTTCCTTTATGTTGCGTTCTTTCTCTGTGTATCTTCTACAGAGAAGGGTGGTGGAGCTGGTGAAGGATCTGAGGAGCAGCTGAGGGAGCTGCAAGTGTTTAGCCTTGAGTTAAGCAGGCTCAGGGGAGACTTATCACTCTCTACAACTACCTGACAGGAAGTTGTAGCCAGGTGAAGGTTAGCCTCTTCTCCCAGGCAACCAGACAAGACAACAGGACACAGTCTCAACCTGCTCCAGGGAAGGTTCAGGTTGGACAATAGGAGGAATTTCTTCACAGAAAGGGTGATTAAACATTGGAAGAGGCTACCCAGGGAGGTGATGGAGTCACCATCCCTGAAGGTGTTTAAGGAAACACTGGATATGGCACTCAGTGCCATGGTCTGTTTGACAAGGCGGAGTTTGGTCATAGGTTGGACTTGATCTTGAGGCCTTTTCCAACCTGATTCTGTGATGCTCCATTCTAAGGTGGTAAATGTGAACTTGCAAAGTATGAACAAGCAAATGACACAACAGTATGGCTCATGAAAATAATCCCAGTGTGTGTATCCATGCAGTGTGGTCTTGTAAGCAAATTTTGACTTACCTCAAAATGGCTTTGCAGGTATGTCAGCAGCACTGGTACAACGGCACTGCTGTGAGAACATGGAGTAATTAGGGAAAAGGACTCATTGCCATAATATGTGAAAGATACACAGAAATGTAGGACATCTCTACTCATAACTGGTTGTGAAATTGTTGCTAATAAACATTGGCAAGATTAAAATCTTTCTTTGAGATTTGGACTAGTATTTGACTATGACATATTAGGGCAAAACCTTCAAAGAGGTAGTTTATCTCACATTGGCTCAGTATAAAGCTCTTTTGCATTGAAATACCTGGTGCTTGCCAATCTTTGAGACAGATGTTTGAACTGCAGTTTTTAACTCACTCCTATGACTAACCAGAAGACAGCCTGTCATAGTGGTTGAGTCAAAGTACATGCAATCATGGTCCATCCCTGACACTGTTAAGAGGAAAAAAGAACTGAAGAAGCAGTGTAATGGATTCTATAATTGCCAACAAAATTTCTTTAGCTTATATATAATTTAAAATGCAGCCTGAATCAGACAATATGACTGGTGATTGCTTGTCTCACTCAGTCTTTCCTTCACTCTTGGATGATGATAGTTGGTGATGATAGAAAATAGTTGCAGACATCACAAGTATAGTTAATACAATTTAGAGCTTCCTGATTAAAGAAAAACATTAGCTCACTGACAGCAACATGCTTTAGAAAATCCTGGACACTTTCATGCAGTCTTTATTCCCAGAATGGTCTTTTCTTAACAATATTGGATAATATGACAAGAAGTACAGAGTTAATATTTCAAATGAAATACAAATAACTCTGACACTTCAGCTTAGATTAGCAAGGAGTTTGTCAGAACAAAATACCAATTCTAGTGGTCAAGACTGCACATTGCTTGTGTTTTGTGTGAGCCTCACAACACGAAGGGACTAAACTGAACATCATTTGCTACTGATTCAGCCTGAGAAATCTTGCAAATGATATACCATAAACTCATTCCATCATATTGCCCTTGAAGGTAGGTTATATAAATAAATGATTGGAAGTGGCTTCTAAATGACAAGTCGTATGAATCTGGCTCACAGGTTTCACAGAGGAGGAGCAAGACTTGCGGAAATGTCAGTGTGACCAAATAACTGATGACTGGTTGTGAAAGACATGTGAAACAAGGTAAAAAGTAATGGAAGCTGCAAAGCTACAAAACACAGGGTATTGTGCTGAGAAAGTCTCAGAGTGTTCCTCTGTCACAAGCAGAATATGAGAAATGACAGGAGCATGGCTAAAGGGGGATACTTGGACAGGACTGGTGGACAAGACAAGGGAGCATAACATCAGACACTCCTTTTCATAGGAGGAAATGAAGGCATAGAAGAGTGCTGAGTACCTTGTTATCATGTCTCCCATTGCAGAGAAATAGTTTTATTTTTCTTCAAATCAAAGTTTTTGCTTATCTCCATAAAGCGTCCTTCTCTTTCTGATGCAAATCTTTCTGATTTTCCAAATAAATTCTTTGATATCAAATGCACAGAAAGTAGTCTAAATAACTACCATTATGGTCATTTAAATGTACATATTTTTTTTTAAGAAAAAATTTAAAAATAAATACAAAAATACGGCAATCTAAAGTTAAAGCTTTAAACTACTACAACCTTGACAATTTATTTCAGTAAACCATGTTATATGCTATACCCACGACCTTCATCAGATATGAAAATTAAAGGTTGCATAACTACTTACAGAATCAGAAAGTTGGGAAGTGTTTAAATTTTTAAGTCAGCTCAAGTTTTATAAATGTATCTTTGTGTAATATTCTACATGTACTATTACACGTATTGTTACATGTAATGTAGTACATGTATAATTTTCAGTATATTTAGTGCAGAAAATGTAGATATATTTAGTACAAAAAACCAAATCTTTTTGAATACCTCCATGTAGAAAATTTTTTTTTGGTGCTTTTCCTGTAGTGAACTGCTTCAGAGGAAATAGTTTATTGTGGGGTTTTTTTCATTGAAAACTGTGTGAAATTGAAGAAGCCAGAATTCTGGTGTTCTGCTTCCAACTGATGCATGAAAAATAAGTGCTACAGAGTGGGTGGTTGCCACAGGGGCACACTGCTGACCGTTCAATTTTCCCGCCAGGACCTCCAACTCCTTTTCTGCAGGCCTGCTCCCAAGCAGTCAGTCCCCTGCGTGTAGTGTTTCACTGGGCTATTACATCCTAAGTGTAAAACTTAGCATATTTCTGTGTTGGTCTTGATGACATTCCTTCTGCATTTCCCACCCTACAGTTTGTCTGTCAAAATACTACAGGAGATGGTATAGAAAGACAAGATAAATGACACCTCTACGTGGTGGTGGCCGTTTCATCATAGGAGCAAACCGGGTGGTAAAGTACAAATTCTCTTTCATAAATCCACACTGGCTGTGCCCAATAAACTTAGTGTCCCTCCCATGCTTTGAAATGTTTTTTAGGAGGAGCTGCTACATAGAACCCTACACGTATTAGGGTGGATTTGACTTTCCAGTACTTTTCTAGATTCTCTTGCTTGCCTTTTTAAATATGGGTTTAATATTTGCCTCCTACCAGTTAATGTTCCTTTTTCAATCTTCTGTTTTAAAAATGTAGGTATTTCCATTGGCTCTTAAATGAATTTAAAATACTTCTTGTTATGTTTCAATTCAATGCCTATTTCGACCCAAATATAGTTTGACCCAAACTTAAAATATAATTTAAAAAGAAGATTATAAAGAACATAAAAACATAATAAACATAGGTGAATTATTGAACAGTTTCTAGAATAATGAAAAGAAATGAATAAAGGGAACAAATACCTGTGAAACTACAGAACTATTTATTTAAATAATTATGCAATGTAAATTTCAGCAAAGAAAGCAACTAAACAAGTGTAAAGATTTCGTATTTTAATGTTTACATAAGTTGATGAGAATTAACAACTAATCAGGAAAGTTACTGAAAGTGCAAATGCAGAACTTAATTAAATAGAAGTTTCTTATTTCCTATTTTCAATTTGCTTGCAATAATTTTTTAAATTTACCAGCAATGCCCCAAGTAAGCATCTGCCCCAGACTCTTAGCAGAATCTGCAACTTCTCATTGTAGTGCCATCCAGAGTAATGTCAATGTACCTGTTAGTACACTGAATTTAGACTTAATATTTACAAGTACCCCATTTTTCTCCTTCATTGTGCGTGGTATCTATGTTTAGAATACTGGCTTTTAAATAATCGTTTTGTGAGTAGGCAACAGTCTAGGGAAACTGAAAACTAAATATTAAGTTCTGATAGGCAGGTACTCAAAATGACACTATTTATAACACATATGTCAAACTGGTAACTGGTCGGGCAACAAAGTCATGGCATGCACAGGCACTGAATATGAGACATCCTCTGAAGTGTGTGAAATTTAATTGGTGGTTTTGTTTTCCTTTAAAGGAGAGGTATGTATCAGGGAAGAATATCAACGCCAAGATCTACCATGATTAGAAACTCATTAACTAGTATTTTAAACATCTACTTTATTGACTTTTAAAGATTAGTTTAGCACGCGTTTGTCTTTTAGTATGCTTAATTTGTTTGATTGTCTTTAAATGTTGTTCCAGAAGGGAAATTGATTATGCAAATAAGGTATTTCTTTGATGTTATCTTTTTGTTTATGTTGAATGTACCTAAAATCCCCTTTCCCTGAACAGAGCACAGGCAAACAGTCACACCAGAAAAAGCCCACTCAAGTGATCTTTCTTTCGTGCTTGCTTTTGTCACCTATCACACTCTCACACACTCAGACAATCAATATCTGTGAGAAGGGGGCAGGGTTAAGTTTCTAGGTGGGAGCTTATTTTTATATTGATAACTTAGTGATATCTAGAAAAACACAATGACATCATGAGAGACTGACTTTTATGTAACCTGAACCTACAACAGCTGCAACTCTGCCTGGGACACTACTGCCCAAATTCCTTTGGCTGTGATTCTCCCCAGGCATTTCCAATCACATGCTGTACATCTCATCAGGTTTCCCATGTGACCATGTGGTTATCGCTACATAAAAAGGCTTTTCTTTTGCTCTTTCTGCTAAAATTGGGTCTCCAGCTCTGTGACTGATGGTGGTCCCCATGTACAAGTAACATGCAACACATTTTATGATTTTATGCTGAAGCAGGTGATCCCTTGAAAGAAAAATCCATGAATCTGTCCAGCTCAGTTCCCAAGAATATCGTTAAGGGAGAATATCTCTTGATGCTCACATATTCCTCCAGCTTCACTGCTACAAATGCTATTCAAGCTAAAGCACAAGTCTTGTCACTTTTTCACTCGATTCAAGAGGGAGCAACGGTGAGAAGGGGCCGAATTAGGAGCTGCTTCAGATGGATTTGCCCATCTCTTTGCAAAACAATAGCTAAGGAAAGAAGAGCACTGTATTCGTAAACAGCACAATTAGACAAAGGAGAATAGAAACTCTGCAAGGGGACTTGAAAGTCCTTGATTCTTATTAGTGAGATTTTAAAATAGTCCAGCATTCCTCGTGCCATGTGTCTGCTGAGAATGATTTCCCCATTTCTCATTATGTGTGAATGCCACTGCACTGTGCAGCTCCAGTGCACAGTTGATTAATAAGGTCAGAATTAGAAACTGAGAGCTTTCCTTTTCTTAGTATCTACTGCAGTTTTCTCTTAACAGGGTTTTCTTCGTAGATTTTCTGTGATCTGAAAAATAGAGTTTACTGGAACAGAAATTATGTATTTTGTCATGTAGAGTTCTGAACAGTATGTGGTGTCTTAAATTTTTAAAAAAATATTATACATTGTGATTTGAATAGTTTGTACTAAAAATCTCTTACACACTATAAAATATTTCGGTAAAACACATCAATTGCTAGGATAGCCCTTTTTATCAGTAGATAAGCTCTATATACTCAGACACCATTTTGTTTTCTTATGGATAAGTCATTGCTTTATCTGAATTTTGAATAAAGCAACTCAGTGTCTTTCAAGTATCACAATGCTATCAATCCACTGTGACTAAATTCCTCTTCCATACAGTGACTAAAGCCATGAATTTCAAATCAATTCTAAATTATTTTAGCTGTCTACAAATTACACAACTTTCTTCCTACTGCTGCAGCCAAGGTTTTGCATGTGCAGCTAGCTAACCTTCTACCCAATTATATTTTATAAGCATATTATCAAGTATGCATTAGTTCTTTAAAATAAACCCATTGTGTCCCAGATTAAAAATGTTTGTTTTGTTTTCTCTTTTTTTTTTTTTTTTTTCTTTTTTTTTTTTTTTTTTCCCTCCTTTTTTTTTCTTTGGAGTATCAAATTT
>VWZT01016543.1:1436-15533 GCA_013397055.1 Pachycephala philippinensis | reverse complement strand
AGTATGCAATTCTTAATCCTGTGGTATTACACATAGTAACTGGCCTGGTGCTCCCAGTTGTTTCATCTTCAATCAGTTCAGATTTTTGGTTTGAAAAATGTCATGGAAAAAAACCCTGAGAACCATGACAGTCCCCAACAGCCTGGCACACAAAAAGAATGAAAACTAAATGGAAAGGATTTTATCCCTGTTCATCCTCAAATTAACCTGGTGCAGAAAGCAGAATTTGAGGGAATCACTGACTCACAGAAATGTTGGCTGGAAGGAACTCCTGGTGCTTGAGGGAGGACTATTGGAATGCAAGAACTGGGCCAGCTGTGCCTTTGTCCAGCTGAGTTTTAATTTGAGCATGGACTTTCCACAGTCTCTCTGGATACCCTTTCAGTACTGAACTGCTCTCCTGAAAATGTTGTTCTTTATGTCCAACCTGAACTTTCAGCTTGAAAGTCATGGCTTCTGCCCCTTGTTTTTCCTTCTGTTTCTACAGAGAGGAATTTGATTCTGTCACTTTGACACACCTATTCAGGTAGATATAGGATGGTATTAAATTACCTATCAACCACCTCTTTGCCAGACTAGCCAATCCCATTTCTCTATACTGCTCCTCCTATGTCACATGCCATTATCTGTCTTGGTAACCTCCATGGATTCCTTCCAGTTTCTCAATATCCAGCTGGAACAGCAGGCCCAAAACTGCACATTGTACTGTAGACACAGCCTCACCTTAGCCACGTGGAAGAAGATAAATTCATCTTCTGAATCAGGCTCTTTCAGAGTGTGTCTACTTTTTCTGCGTTTGTGATTGAGGTGCATTGTTGGCTCATACTCTGCTGTAACATCCAGGTCCCTCCCACCATGGACAGTGCTCAGTCAGTTCGTCTCCTGTCTTGGTTGATGGAAGGGATTATTCTGTCCCAGGTACAATCTTTGCCCTTCTTGTGGTAGAGCCAATCCCTTGTTGGTCCAATCTTTAAGTTACCCAGGGTCCTTCTGGACTGAAGCTCTAATGTTGGATGTGCCACTACTCCCTCTGATTTAGTACTGTTCACAGATTTTTCTTGTCACTCAGGTCAGTGATGAAGCTATTGAAGAAATACTGTGTCAGTATTCACTCCTGGCTAAGCAGCTATCCCAGCCAGGTGTTAAAGCTATTGATTACTTGCCTTTGGTTCTGGTTGTCCAGTTTCTTTTCAGTCCCTCTAACAGTCTGTTTGTCCTGCCTATCTCAAATTCCAAATCAGAATTCTGTGGAAAGCAGAATCAAAGTCTTATTAATTTCATGCTTTTTCACAGCCAGCACTTTATCCTCATCCCCTTAACCAACCATTTCATTGTAGAGAGCAGTCAGGCTGATCAAGCTTGATTTTCCCTTGGTGAAACTATATTGACTTTTCCTGATTACTTTCTCATCATTGTCAAACTAAAGTCTTAGAATATATCTTTTTACTCTTCAGAGAAAGAGTGGCTTAAGAAGATATTTGCAGATGACCAGGTCAGCTTTCAGCTTCTGTCAGATGAAAGTAGAACTGACCTTGCAATGAAAAACTGGTATCACATCAGCTGTTCCCATGGATAAGGGAGTTACTGCAGTAGTTTGGAAGCTGGGCATGGAGACTGGCTACTGAACTTTTCTTCTGATCTTTGGGCTGTATGACAGCACACTACATTAATATTGTAGCAAAGTAGTCAAATCACTATGCATTTAAAATAATAAACTTCTTGGAATCAGCTGCAGAAACACTTTACCAAAGCTGTAACTTGCAGAAATACAGTAGTATGGCTTGGAATCTAGGCCACTGGTCAACTCCCTGAATACTTTTCTTTGCTACTTCATTTATTATGGCATTAAAATACATAATTCATTTTAATGCACCTTTCTGTATGCTATAGCCACAGCTATATATTCCCTGGTTGTCTCTAAAATTAACTAGTTAAACCAGGTGGTCCACAGTTCTTATTAAAGTAAAACATATGGGAACAGGAAATCATCCTGCAGTATCACCATCTTGTAGGCTTTCAGGTAGATACACAACATTATAGCTAAAGGGCATGATGGAGAACGTATTCTACTTTACAATTTAATATTCCTGATGGCATACCAGCCATCATTTTATGTAACATCAATAAGACTATCTCTAAATTTTCAGAATAGTGGGCAAAGTGACATCTATGCTGTAATCCAGGTTTTCAACACACTTAAATCTGTTTGCAGGGCTTGACATAGAGTGGTGTAACAGAAAAGGGTGAGACAGAATGCTCTTTCTGAAATTAGACACAAGGTCAAACAAGACTCAAGGTAAAAATCCTTTCCACTGTACCTAAAGTAAGACACACATTCTATGCATAGGGACCCACATTCTTCTGCTTAGCATTAGCATCCTCTGATGATGATCATGGATGTTGAGGAAATAATGTTTTCATTTCAATTTATTCATATAGTTCAGCCCAAAGACTAGTTCCACAACTACAAAACCTACACTGAATTTAAGAAGCAGACACACTTCTTTTCCCATTTTCCCCACCTACATGATGGAAATGTGTAAATGTTGGACTTGCCTGTTTCCATTTTATGAGGATATTAATTCCTTCATCTCACTAACTGTATGCAATATTTTGTTCTCATTACATCAGTTCTATATAAAAAATTGAAATATTGCTTTTTCTTTTTTTAAGCCTCATCTCATTTTCAATATTAATATAATTTCTACATATACAGACAGAAACAAAGAAAAGGTAAATACTCTTCATCAGGAAAACAGAGAATGATTTTCTAAAAATAAAACAAGAACAATTAAATGCAGATAAAATTTGTGTTGAAGTCTATAATTGCTTAACTATATATTACAGATCTTTCCAGCAAGAAAAACATACCATACTTACTGTAAATTCTATATTACCCATAAACAAACTGTAAAATGGGTTTACCAGCTAATGAGAAATAACGGTCCTTTGTGAAACTAAAAACTATTAATGAAAAACAAGATAATAAAGTTCATTAAAGCAAGATTTCCTGATTATTGATTTAAATTATTATTAGAATGATTTAACTCCCTCTGTCCTTCTTCTTTCCTTGCCAGGTTCTGCTTTTGCCATTACCAGTGTGGGGAGTAAAGAAAATGTTTTGTCT
The DNA here is from genome assembly GCA_013397055.1 of Pachycephala philippinensis. Classification (NCBI taxonomy): domain Eukaryota; kingdom Metazoa; phylum Chordata; class Aves; order Passeriformes; genus Pachycephala; species Pachycephala philippinensis. The sequence goes on along the minus strand of VWZT01016543.1, from coordinate 12,406 downwards.
CCTGGGCTCGAAACAGATCAAAGATATCTCCTAATGTCAGAAGCGAACTCTTAAACAGAATAAGTACAAGGGCAGAAGTGTGGGGTAATTCAGATGTGTTACCAGCTCCTGTTCTCATTCTGTCCATGTCACTTTGGCCAGCAGTTGAAAAGACACAGAGTAATGATGAAATGTCGTCATTTCTTGGTCTTCTTTTTCATTGCCTTTGTTGTTCATTTCAGTTAAACTTTTTGCTATCTTTTAAGATGACCTACGTTTTGCCTGACAGCTCAATCCAACTCTTTAAAAGAAGTGTAGGTTGTCTGTTGGTGTAGCAGATATTCGCAAAGTATTTCATCCTACTCTGTGGAAAAATCAAAGATTATTTTCCTTTACTGCTGGAAGCAGTCCACTGAACTTTCCCACTTGCAAGAGGATGAGATCCCATCAAAGCAGTTTATGATTGTATTTGTCAGAATTAAATTCACCTTGGATGTGCTTTTCATTCCAGGTAGTGAGTTAGGTCTTAGCCTTCCCCCAGAGTAAACGTGTTGTCCTGACTTCCTAACAGAAGGATGTGAATAGAGTAAACCAAAGTGCAGATTTTTAATAGACATTGTATTTTGCAGACACTCAGCGTGGTGGCCACCAGCCTCTGTAATAATCAGCAATGCCAGGCATAATGATCAAAGGTAACAGCTGGATGCATTTCAGGTACCAGTAATTACTCAGATCTGTGGCTAAAGAGGAGTAGATGTTTTTCCAGGGAATGACTGTGAAGGGAAGTGTTGCAAACAGCACAGCCTCTGGTTAAGTGGAGACATTTGGAGATGTGGCAGTTCCCAGAACAGCTCAGGAAAACAGAGATAGGCTTTTCATGTGTCCGGTCCTGCACACTCCTTCCCCAGTTCTGTCACAGTGGATGCCCCTGCATGAGCATTTTGGTTTGAGCCAGATGTGGAATCGGATGTCCTGCTCATCCCCACATTCTCTGGTTCACAGTTCCTGGACAGCACATGTTTCTTCCAGGTGAGAAGGAGCAGCCCAGGGTGTCAGCCCTGGCAATGCAATAGCTATGGGGCACTCGGTTGAGTGCTAATCTGGGGGAACCCTGCTCTGAAATACCTTTAGTGTGGGAGGGTGGGGTATGAGCTGCTGCAATTTCCCCTTCCATTTCACAATAAAGTGAAAATACCAGCGATTATTTGAACTCAGGGGACTTTTCTGAGATGGTTTTCTCTTCCCCTAAATTGACTAAGTAACTACATGAACATTATACGTTTAATTTCTAGGAGCGAAATGGTATTGTACATCATTATTGACTGTGTGCTTTTTGGGCACTTTGCCCTTAGCTAGCTATTTCTTTTCTGAGCTAGAGGCCCATTAAAAATCTTCAGTGTAGCTAAGGTGTGGTGTTAACCCACAACATTTACTTCATGCCCACTGGATTACAATGGTTGCTGTGTAATTGCAGAAGTAAAGCAATGATGTTTTAACCTGTATCTGTTGAACTGTGTCATGAGCAGTGAGAGAGCAATTAATCCCATCCTTCCTCTCATTTTGAAGTCCATCCTACGTTTTCCATAGCCTCTCTATTTGACACTTCATTACATCTACCTGACAGGTGGATTTAAAAATATTTAACTTATATTTATTTATAGGTATTCTCAGAGAGTTCCTCTGTAGGGCAAACACAGGAACGTGATTTTAAACTTTCTTGAACATGCTCAAGATCCTGATGCAAATTCTATGTCACTGACCCTCTTGTATATTTTGTATTTACTTTTTGCCTCTTGAATCAGAGGTTACAAACTACAAAGGCAGACAAGTACTGATTTAAATTTTAAACTCCAGTTACATTAACAATACACCACCCACAAAAATTGTCATCTGATCCCACATACAGCCATGTACATTTCATTGTTTGGCTACAAAATACATCAAAGGAGCACTTGTTTCTCTTTGCTTTTTTCTTTTAGAGCCCAGAGGACTTGTTGGTATTTTCATTATGTGCTTAATTCTCCACTGTGTCATGTCCCTTGGGTATCTGACTCTCAAGAAGTTTTAGCTGTACAGAACTCTTAGCTATGGATAATCACTGTCAATATGTTAAACATTTGATTGTGTTGCCATTACGTATGCAATAGACCCTGAGTACAACACAAGTAACTGCTATAAAGCACATTATTCTTGATAAGTCCAACAGTGACAGCAATGCAGTCAGACCTTAAATCACATCGACACAAGTCCAGTTATCCATAACATTACTTTAATTTAATTTTTAATTGCAGAATGGGTAGTTAGGTGGACAAGCTGAAGAGTAAGTGCTTTAGTTTTATGAAATGTACTTGCAATTGAGAAATAGAGCAATGGTGATTATAATATCAACTACAAAATCATGATCTATATGATTTTACTTTTTGCAAAGAGGTAGTAAATTTTTGTATCTGATTTGACAGAGCCTGCTGCTGATAACACCAAGATTGTGGGTTCACTCCCTGTAAGGACCATTTACTTAAAAATAGTAGTCAGTGATCCTTGTGGGTCCCTTCCAACTCAGAATATTCTATGATTCTGTATGTGATTTCACAAGATTACTAAATTATTTCTGTCATAAGTTTCAATAATGTAATGCATTAAAAAAAAAACCTGAAAAGTAGATGATTACGTTATATTGAAATGTAACACCTTTTACATATTCAGAAAAAAATACAACAAATACATTCTTCCTGTAAAAACAGAGGATAAGACAACATGTACACAAATATTACAGATTATATCCTAAGATTTTGTTTGATTTTGTGTGTCTTCACTTTTTCAGTTTTCTGGAGCAATTTACTGGATTAAAGGTAACAGATTTTGAATAGAGATAATGTGGTTCAATGCTTTTGTCTCAAATTTTGAATGGAAATTTATTTTTAAATTACATTTTATCCCTAAGTTGTTATTTTTTTATAGTAACCATCTTACTCCCAGTTGCTTTGGTTTTAATTAATGAAATTAAAAATATCTGACTACTTCAGCATAATATCCATATAAATCATGCTTAAAAAGGAATAAAAGCAATTCTATAATTAAAATTATTCATGTACAGTCATTCAAAACCAAGTCAAGACTGTTTTTTAAGGAAACAAATTTTTGTGTGTCTAGTTAGAAATGTAGGTATAAAATGTACATCTTCTCCCATATAATTTAGAAAAAATCAAGGCCCACGTGTGTTTTCCTAGCAGAAAAAAAGTATGGGGTTCTTAGTCAAGATACTGATATAAATAATATTGTTTAGTTCCTTGACTAATTTACCCTCCTTAGAACTGATTTGAGGGATAAATGTGAACACACATCTGTGTATGTGGATTGTCCCTATGGCTATGGCATCTAATTGGTAATAGCAATAGAAATTGATGATTTTAGAAGTCAATTTTTATGAAACAAAATTAGTAGATCTTATTCTTTATGATACCTATCTGTATCTGTATGTGTATCTATATATCTATGCCTTTATCTATATCTGTATCTGAACCTGGCAATGGAAACTCTATATTTGATGGCTACTTTTAATCAGATGTTTTTGTTAACGAACTTTGTTTACTCTTCAAAGTATAGCAGATATAGGGAACAAGATTAAGCCCTCATTCAAGTTTCTGCATAGCTGTATTTTAGTGCCCCTCCCCCCAAAATCATCACAGTAAAATAAACTGAGTCAGAGAAATTATTTCATACTTCTTCTGCATCAGTCATTAAGTATTTTTAGTTTAGCCTTATTTTCACCCTTTTTGTTTTCTATAATCAGTCATTATGAGGCCCTTAAAAATTTTTAAAAGTGTGGTTAGTTCTCGAGCTGAGTAACACAAATTTGCATACATGTATTTAGTTTTGCAGTAGTCATATGAAACTGCTAAAACAAAACCAGCACACAAGAGGAAGAGCCACCAGATGTGCTTTTAAAAATAACAGTCTCCAGAGCACACGATCAATAGGAACACTGCAGGGACAGCAGCACAGCACCTACTTGGCAGGCTGACTAGAAAAGTCACTCCTGTTTCGTTCTGTATGCTCTCTTCTTTATCAGGTCGTTTTGTTCTCAAGGAGGGTACTTCTAACAATGAGCAGTTCTGTGAAAACACCTCCTGTCAGCCCCTGTGAAGCCGTGCCCAGGCTATCAGCCCTGCAGCCAGTGGCATGGCAGCAATCCATCTCACAGCTCTCAGTAAACCTGCCCGGTGTGGAAATGAGAACATGACAATCGGCCTGGCAGGTGATTGACATCCTGAATGCCAGCAAAGAGGCCCAGAAGGCGAGGAAACACAATGGTAATGGGAGATTGCAATTACCCCCGTGTAGTCTGAACAGATGTCCTATCAGCAAGCTGAGACTAAACCCTCAGATACCACAAGTGCCTGCTTTGAGGAGTAGTTAGGGAGTGTCAGCAGAGAAGCAACACTTCAGCTGGTCCTGAGAGCAAGTATTTGTTCATGATGTTGCTGTACAAAGTCCCTGGGTACTGGCACATGGTATTTTTTGCAGGACCTGTGAAGGCAAAATGTCTTATCTCAAATTTGCAAGAAAATTAGATTTTTAAAGAATAAAATTATTTGGCAGATGGATGTGGTCAAGATATTGAGGAAGAGTCAACCCAAATTTGTAAAGAGGAGCCACACCCCACACAACACTGACTGTCTCTCAAGGAATTGATGTTCATAGGGACACTGAAGTTCTGGCACCACAAGCACTTAAAGGAAGCAATCTGTCATAAAACAAGAAAGTGGGACTGCACACAAGTAAAGGGTGGGGAACTAAAGGTCAGAATATATGCTCACTTTTCATGAAGACGGAGAGTGCTTAGAAGTCCTCCTTCATATGATGTGAACCTACTTCAACACAGTATTGTGCAGAACAAAAATCTTCATGAGATCAAAAGTGATTAGAAAAATTTCTAACACTTAGATGTACTTGTGGTTTGATCTAAATGTTTCTTGTTTTTAGAAATGTAATTGAAAACATAAAACCAAAATGTCCCCCCATCTTCACATGGATAGGACTTTTGAGTTTCTACAGACATAAATTTGGGATATATAGTTCAGGGAAGTGCAGTATATGGAGGTCACTTGCCGACTGTTTACATGACATTTGGAGAATCTTAAATTCTCCAAATTAAATTCAGTTAGAAAGAGAAGAACAAAAAATGAANTATGAATTCTTTATGGGCTTCAATCAGTGCTTGTCTTCACTCAGCAGTCAAATGCAAGATAAAATTAGGAAGAAGTCTTATCTTCCTTGAGCCATCAAAACTGCTGATTAAGTTTTTGCCTGTCTGTGAACTCAGAAGTAGCATTAAACTATGCAAAAGATCATATTTTTTTCCTGAGTATTCATACACAGCAACGTTTTAAGATTGCTGATATTCCATGCTCTTCAAAGAAAGCAGCAGCAGAAAAGTAAGAACTCAAGAAAAAAGGACATTAAAGGTTCAGATGTTTGGCAAGCTGTAGCTGAGAAGACTCGATTGCGGTCAGAATAAGTGCACTCCTGTTGTCTCACTTTGCACACTTTACAGGAGTCAGGGCTCAGGCTTGATGAAAGAAGAAGGCATTCGCTGTTGTAAATGGTGGGATGGAGTCCATTGACCATCCAGCTCATGGTGTTCTCAGAGAAGATAATTTAGGCAGCACAGTCTGCTTTGGCAGTTTAAAGTCTCTTCCTGTACATGCAGGCAGTCCTGTGGTCAGACTCCAGGCATTCCCACAGCTTCCTCTCCATGTAACAAGAATATACGGAAATACCTTTCTTCTGATGCAAACATGTATTCAGCACCTACAGACTACAGCTGTCAACAGTCAGAATACACAAATTTGGAGCTCTTGTGACTCTATTAGCCTCTGAAGAATGCTACTTCTGTCCTCACAAAGCTTTGCACAGGGCAGCATTATCCAACCAATGGAAAAATGTGTGGACTTTTCCAGGGAAGAGCAAACTCTGCCTGAAATTAAAGGGATCAGGGAATAGATTGTACTTTGGGATCAAAATATTATCTTCTTTTATTGTTGTAATCCAACTGTGTTGAACAATTAGAGGGATTTAAAAAAATATCTTTCTCACTATTTTTCTAGTAAGAGAGAGGAAATTGAGTGTGCAGAGACAGGAGAACCATGGCGTGCGATATACGGAGAACAAGAGTTTAATTTTCTTTCACTTTTTCTAGATGCCTAAATCACTTGCATCAATATTTGAAATGAAAGAAATATTCTGAGTCCTAAATAGTTTATTGCCTATATTTCAGGTCTCAGAAATAAGGATCTGGGGGATGAATTTTGAACATGCTTAATGTGATGGATGTTGAAAAATATCTGAAGCCCCTGAATTTTTTGCACAGAGTCAATATCACTAAGGCATAGCAGTACATAGTAGATTTATGGGACTGTAATAGAAAATTAAACCTAAATTGATTCAACAAATTGCTGCATATAAGAACAAGCTGAATAATTTAAAAAATCAATGTGAATAATTTGAGTAACCGGAGAGTACAGAAGAAAATTGTTGCACAGGCTAATGTTTATTGCACATCTATTTAGTGACTATCTTGAAGCAACAGTTATTGAATTAAAATATGAATATGAGATATTTTTAAGTGCATGACAGGAGAAAGTGTAAGAAACAAAGGCAGATAATTTTCAAATACCTGAGAACTGTGCTGCACAGTGCTAATATCTGGACTACATTTTTGAAGAGGATCATACACAAATTAAGTCCCTTACTACCTTTCATGCTGCTTCTGTTCAAGAAGAGAAACATTGTAAATGCAAACCTAAAAATGTCCTGGTATGTAAGGTCATTTGAATTGAAAAAATGTTAGACTCCATGCAAGCATTAGCATAATTTTAGTAACAAAGATGTAAAAAAAAAATTCTGACAATCCTTGCATTTGTTCATTTATTTCTTATAAAGCATTTGAATTTTTAAATTACTTTAGGATCCAACTACAGAATGGGGAAAAAAACCCAAAACAACAGAATAAGACACATTTTATGAATATAGGAAAACTATAAAAATAACAATTAAAAGAATATGTCTTTATTTCCAGAAAAGATAGCTATAATGCTTAGGTAAAAAAAATTAAGATTCTTTTGTATTTTAGAAAGAATATGAAAAATATGTTTTGCCATCATAAAACACTGCAGGGGTTCTGGCTACAAGTTGCCGGGTGATTGCTTCTATTTTCTAATCTTTATTCTTTAGGATTATCTAAGGGTCACTAGGAAGGAGAGCTATAGCTTATGCACACACTGACTGATTTAAATTATTTTATTATTTTTATGCTCTTGATCAGCTAGTTCAGGGTGTTTTGTATTTCCTGAAATTAAAGGCTTGTATTGTCTCTTCTGCGCGCCCTCTGGAGAGAAGGAAAAAATCAAGCAAATCATCAACCTCACTTTTTTATTTTTCTGTGGGGGCAACCTCACGGAATTTGTGTGCACGGTGCTTTTAATGTTAGGGAAAACGAAAGGAAAATAATTAGAAGGTTTTATAGCACAATAATTTATTGATGAACATTCATTGTGAATCCCTGAAGGGGAAAAAGAAGGTGTCTCACTGTTATGCTTGAACTCTTTAATTTGCTGATTTAGTGAAAAAAAGTCTATCCTTGTTTCACAAATGCATTTTATTCCATTCTTCAGATCAGCATCATATTCAAGAAAAATCATACTGCAACACAGAAAGGTAGAAGAGCTTGAATTAAAGAGATGGTGCAGGAGGAAAGAGAGGTCCATGTTGTGTTTGGAGAGAGGCACTGAGGCTGTCTGCAGGCAGCAGAGCTGTGCTGGGCACCCCTCGTGTGCTTGACAGGGTCTTTGGTGGGCAGGATGGAATCTGAGTTTCCTGAGGATGAGGAAGGGTTACCCAACCTTCAAGTGGGTGCAGAAGTGAAGAAGGGAGCTGCTGGATGCCACTGGGCATGAGGCAGTATATTTAGAAGGTCATTGTCACAGTATCAGAAACAAGTTAAAAATTCAAAGAATTAAAAGGTGGACAGTTGAATCCACTTCTTTTTCTTCCCTTTTTTTTTTTTTTTTTAACATTTGTTCTAAAAGAAACCCTGTAGAGACTACTTTGAAGGGAAGACTTTTAGGATAAAGTCTATTCTCAGTGAAAAAATTTTCAACACATAACTACTAATTATTTTCTAAGTAGCCAAAAATGAGTAAGACACCTACAGCCCAAACAGGCCAGTCATTTCAGGAATGACATATTACATCTGTTTCTCTGAATTTCTGTCCATTGCATAGAAACCTAATTTTTCCATAGAATTATGGCTCAGTTTGGGATCCATTATTCAAGATGCTCCCTGAACATGGTGGCACACCATGGAGTAAGCAAAAATATCCATCTTTAATGACATTTATCTCCCTGAAAGTCCTTTCATATTGACCATTTCTCCCTGCAGCTTGGCCAGTTTCCAATCCTTTTCCCTTTCAGGTCTACCATGCAAGAGCAAGGAAAGAAATGCACTGAGGAGGTGGATAGAGCAGTTTTTTGAAAATTGAAATTTTTGGTGTCATTACACAACAGTTACATAATCAGGTTCTCCCAATGGCAAGCACTCAAGAACAGGTTGCATTCCACAGGCATTCTTGCTTCAAAACCAACCAGGGAAGGACATTAATTTATTATTGCATTACTAAAGCTAGGCTAAAGGTCATGAAAGAAAGCAATAAAGGGAAGGAAAATCACAAACAAGACTGAAATGTACCATATGCCTTTTTTAATTAATCACCACAAGGTGCCACCTGAGCAGCTTTATAAAGTACTGTATGGTGCTTCTGTTTCACAGGAGGTACAAGGTACATTTCAGCTGCGAGTTAATTTAATTGCTTTTATACTGTCTCATTAATATTCTTTTATTGCAGGTTTCTTTGTGGACATAAATGACCTTGAAGGGAGTATGTAATTTCAAACGTACATAAATTTGCTGATAATGCTAAATTGGACTGGACTGGTAAATAGAAGAGAGAGACAACCATGTGAAAATTATTGGATTGGATAAGGCTTGGAGGCTGATAAAGTAGCTCATTCAGTTTAGCAGGGAAAAGTGTAAGATAGTGAAATGGGCTGCTAGAAACAATCATAGTTTCTTTGGGCTAAAATCATACAAGCTTCAGAATTTGGAACAAACAGACAATTTAAGTGAGATTGATGGTAATTATGACTGTACTTTTGCAATTTTACATGCTTAGTTTCAAGTCTCTTCAGTTCTTCTGAAAACAAATGAGCAACAGAAGTCAAAATCACCTCTCACAAATGAGACTGAAAATTATTTATGAACAGAAAGCATCAGGTCTAAGATCTTATTTACCACTTGTGTTTTCTTTTACCCATTAAACCAGTTTCCAGATTAATTTGAAACTGTGCAATTTCTTCCAGCAGTACCTAGATATTGGCTTGGTCTCAAAGCAGCATGAAGGGCTTGATCCCTCAGAGATGATTAAATAGCTTGATCTAACAAAAGGAAGGAATATTTCTAGTTTCCTCATCAGAATTTCTGTGCCACTCCTGATTCTACAAGCTGCACGTTTGGCAGCAAAATTCACCGTGCCTGGCAATGGTTGCTATTTATATTGTAGCTCTTAGGAATCCTAGACGTTAACCAGGTCTCGCTTTGCTGTTCACAACATATGCACCTGCACCAGTTACAAACGACCTATTAAAGAATATTTGATTTATAGGTGTGACTTTCAATGACAAAGAAGGTCCGAGGACAGCTTGTTTGTTTAACAAACATAAGAAAATGCAGCTTCCATTCAGCCAGCATGTCCATCTCCCACAGCAGAGCCAAGAGAGTTGAAAGAATTCCTGTGCTTCCTCTGTCTCCTCCTGCTCTTGCATCCCATGTCCATTTTCTCAGCCACAGCCTTGTTCAGGCTCTGGCCTCGGACATGCCCAGAATGCCTCAACTCACCAGCCCAGCAGCAAAGTTTTCGCTTGTTTTCCTGTAGTTTAGGTAACTGAGTTGGCTTCGCAGGAGGCTGACGACTGCTAGATCTGGCAGCAGGTGGAGTGTGGAGGAGAAAGCCTGCAGCCAGGAGCGAGGTGTGGGAGATGCTGCTTCCTGTGAAATCCCATCCCACTGCCCCAGGCCACAGAGGGTAGCTGTACTCCCCTCCTCCACCCTCCCTGGGCAGGATCCTTTGTGCATCAAGCAAGATGGGTGTCACACAGCATCAGAGGATACAACGAAGTGCTGCACTTCCTGATAAAAAACCAGACCGTTTCTCATACAAAGGAGTCAATTATTAGTGCTCCTCCTGGGCTGCTTGCAAGTCGTATTTAAATTGTCAAGTAAAACAAAACATTTGACCCATTTCTTTTCATCTGTGAAAGAAACGCGCAGTCTATCCTTCATATCTCCTTGCTGCTCACATACAGAAAATATTTTAATATTGTGTAACTTGTATAATTTCAATAAAAGAAATGTTCTCTGTCAATCAGTGCTATTTAAATTAATTGGAAGAGTGGCAGGGATTTAAACAGAATATAAGCTTAGTTTCATTAAAATAATGCATTCAGGTTGTTCTGCCTTTAGTTTATTACAAGCCAATACTTAAAAATATTAGTTGTAATTAATTCTTTTTAAATTCAACTCTGCCATATTTTAATAAATGGAAGAAACTGAAATGAGAACTTTTATCTTCTTCTGGCGTTAATGGAAGACATTCTAGGATATTTTGTTTTATTTAAATACAGTGAAATGTGTTAAAAATAGCCAAGATAGGAAAGGAATGATTCTTTGGAGAAATATAGGAGCAAACCCAAATGAATCTTTTCTAAAAGAAAGAAAAAAATTCTGAAGGTATTTTATTTGTTATCTTTGTATTTTCTATGTGTATCTTTGCAGTTATGTGGTCAGACTGACTGCTCCATTCTTCATACCATTCCATGGGCATTTCCATTTTTTTGGTGAGCATCAAGAGAGTTTACTTCCATCTGTTTCTCCCTCC
>VWZT01016536.1:0-24771 GCA_013397055.1 Pachycephala philippinensis | reverse complement strand
TTGGCCAGGAAACGAACTGAACCGTCTACACAAAGCAATGATTAAATATTTTTTAAACATGAAGAAATTGCAGGTTAATTGTTTTTAACCTACAGTTTGAAATGTAAACAACCAGCTGTTTAGAGCAAGTGTATGAAACAATGTTAAGCTTTGTCTACCAGCTAATGTGATGACCGATTAAAAATCATATTGTACCTTCTATACTGCTGTACTTCTGTACTGGGGTAAGTGTTCATGGTTTATGAATACTTGATCAAGTTTTTGCCTACGGACTGTTTTCACCAAATTCTTCACATGCTCCTGCAAATCTGAAGTTTAGAGGAAAAGCCATGTTTGTGAGAAGTGTTGAAAGTAAAAGAAGTCGACATTAGTCTTTCGTGTATTTTGTCTAATTACGTGCCTATCCTAACTGCTTACACAAGCACCTAAGAATTTCCAAGATGAAATAAATAAGTTTATGATAGGGAAGATAAAGCTACTTGTTAGGGATTTTCATATTTTATTGTTGTGTATTTTTGCAGCCTGCAGATGGAAATGTGTTCTGAATAAAGATGCATCATAAAGTCATCCAGAAAATGTACTGCATCGAGTTCAGTAGCTCTTTGGAATGATGTTGTATCTGTGAATCTCCATATCTGCAATCATGCTTTCTGGGCTGACATTAAGATATGCAGATCTCTCACAAAGTCTGAGTGGTTGAGACCCTTGCACAGTAACAATGTGTCTGTCTCCCCCTTCCAAATTCATCAATTTTGGAGACTTTATAACCCAAGCCTGCCCAGATACTACAGTTAGAGCTACTGCATTTTTTTATTCTTCTCAGCATTCTTTGCTTTTAGTTTGCTGCTTTTCTTTCTTTCCCCTTCCCCTCTATTTACGAAATACACAACCTATTTTTAAATCATTGTGTGCTTTACCAACAGGGAGCTAATCTAACTTTCCGAAGTGTTGATCATAACCTTCCAGAAAGTGTTAAGCAGAACCCCGTCTTCACCCTTCGTGTGATAAGTATTGATGAAGCCGCTATGGATTATCTAAAGTAAGTGCTGCTAACTGCTTTTCAAATTACCTTTCCTTCCTTAAGCAAAAAAAGATTTTTTTGAGCTCCTAATACCTTATTACTTATACTGCTAAAAACAGAATCCACATTTAGGCTGTTGTTAGGAGAAATTAGTAATAGACGTTAGAGGATTTTGCGTAGTTCAGTAACTTCCTAGAATGGTAAGGAGTAATTTTAAAGTAAGAATTGGAACATGAAGCTGCTCTCTTTCTCTTTTTACATACAAATCATATACCTCCTGTGTTTCAGTTTGTGCCCGTAGTCTCTTGTCTTGTCAACAGGCACCACCAAGCAGAGCCTGTCTCAGTTTTCTTTTCTCCTTTCTGTCAGGTATTCATATGTACTTGAGGGTAAAAGCCCTGAAGGCTTCTATTCTCTGGGCTAAACAGTTCCAGCTCTCCTAGCCTCTCCTCATTTATCTTATATTTTGATCCCTTCCTGATTAGCAAGAGCAATAATTTTAATCTCAATTAAATATGCTCAGTATCTAAAGACTACTTTGTTAGCAGAACTTGACTATTATTTTTCTTTCTGCAAGTGTTTAGACACATGAATCTTGTTCTCAGTTACGGTAATATTCACTTAAAGTCCCTTTACACTGAAAGCTTTTCAAAGGAGCCATAGTAAGCTAACGGTGCATAGAACAATAAATTCAAATTTAATTGGTTCTAGAACTATATAGCTGTATGATGCTTAGTGCTAATTGTTCCCTCTCTGCAAGGTTTCAGTGAAATAAAACACAATATAGTTTAATTTCAGATAGTTTATGTAAGACATTTTACATCTCAGAAGCCTATCACTCAACTAAACAGCTTTTTCTTTCATTTGTTGCTAATCTTATACCTGTGAAATTTGGAGTTGAACCAATGTTATCTCTGAATAGAAGAACCAGAAAGAAGACCTGCTCAATGGGTTGTAATTTTGGATTTTCTGCTACCTGTGGTGGAATAGATTATTTCTTTTTTTTATACTCTCTCTCTGTTCTTTCCATTAGTGACAAAATTTCAGTCTGTCTTTTTCTTCTGTATGAGGATGTTATTGAGCTCTCTGTTCTCTTTTGTAAAACTCTTGAACTGAGTCTTCTTACCTTCGTTACTCTACCGACAGAAAATCCTGTTCAGCTACACCCCAAAATGTCTATTGCAGGTTCCCAGGAGCAGCTATGCCCTGCTGTCACAAACCATGAATATTCTGGTTTACACGTGTTCTGGAGGGAGTACATTGCCCTCTGCAGGTGGTTGTTTACTTCCCAGTTTAGGTGATCTGATGTAGGTAAGCTTTTAGGGACCTCATAATGGGAGGTACCCAAAGAGGAGATGAAAAGTCCTACCGGATAGCAGAGAGATAAGTCTTTGGCCTCAGAAAGCAGGAGAAGTATGCCATGGCAAAACACTGGTGAGCAAGCAGCTCAGAGTTGACAGTAATGCTTTTCCATTTTTTATTTTATATTTTGATTAAAATAATTCTAGGACTTTGTTGGTTTTTTTCTTCTATTAGGTTCTTCCACAATATTTTTTAATCAACCATTATAAGAATTTCTGATGAAGGCTTATGGGAAGCTCTTCTCAGAAGGGAACTTAGCAGAAAAACCCCCACAAAATTTAACTATAATTTCTAGGTATACTTTTGGTCTACATCTTTGCTATTTGTGTTCTAAAGAGATTTGAAAAGTATTTCATGTTATTTTCCTGTAATTGCTTTAACAAACTCTTCCAGTGGTATGAGATTAGGATTGTCTTGATCTAAACTTCTGGAGATTTTATGCATGGGAGGAATTATCCATGATTAATGAATTAATAGAGGAGATGCCAGTGTGATATTGTTAGAAAGGAATTTCTGCAGCTGGTCAGCAAGGACTTCTGGGAGCGCCCTCTCAAATTCAAGCAATTGGTGTATTGTGCTTATAAGGGTGGTATATGAATTAAATATGAAGTTCAGTATGTTGGTTTTTTTTACAACACCTGTTTTGAATATAATCATATTACATGTAATTTCACCAACCAACATTAATTTTGATTTCTTTAGAGCTTCTTCTCTGGAACTCAAGCAAGAGTGTTCCAGGCAAGTGGTTGGTGACAGCGAAGTTTTCAAGAAGATTCAAGGTTTGTGTCTACCAGAACCATTTAATTTTAATTTCTTTATCTCTATCTTTACAGCTCAGTGCAATGAACAATAGTGATGCTATAAAGATTTTATTCATGTAAATGAAATTAAAGGCTAGATATTTATCAGAATATTATTAGAATCTGATACCAGCACAAATCAATCATAAGAATGATTTCTCCTATCTCTTCAAATAAACAGTCTGGGTAAAGATTACGCAGAATGTGCAGAGTAATTGTGAATGTGATCAATAAAATGTTAATCTCTGTGTCGACATAATCTCTGAAAAAATTCTGAAACATAATGCTGATGCTATGTTACACTGGCATTAAATTTGCTACTGGCCAAGTGTACAAACACCATCTCACTTCTTCCATTACTTTTGTGCTAGATACTTCTTTTGGCCATTGTTTCTATATATTGATAAGTTGCATTTTGGTATTTCTATTATTATGCTTTTTAAAAATCATGATTATAATTGAGTAGTGTACTCTGGAATATGTAAATGAATTCTACCACATTTCTATCTACAGTATTTAGGACACAGGCATAGCTTTTTGTTGAAAATTATGGGAAGATGTTTGTACAGTGCTGTATATTATTTTATATTTATATTATTATGTAACCTTGTTGTCAACAAAAATGGTTGATCTGAGCAGCTCACAGCTTGTATAATCTCCCCTGTTTACTGTCATTAACTAAAACTGTTTTAAGTAGGCATTCTTTGGTCACTAGAATCTGTTTGGACATTTGCTTTTACAAAAAAAATTGTTGGAATAATAGGGTTGTTTTTGAATCCTGTAGTTATTCCATTTTCTCCCCTTGCATAACAGACACAAGCTGGCTTTTTAATTATCTGACTACATCTAAGGTTTGCTTATGTGGCCTGGAAGAACATTGTGTGTGTATACTTCAAAACACCTTTTAACATATGTCTGAGTTTCAGCTTCACTGGAAAAAGCTTCCTTCTTTCACCTTGCCCCTATTTGTCTTCAAAATTCTCGACACAAGTAATTTGAAGGTAATAGCAGGTTACTTCTGTTAACAGAGTATGCTGAGAAGCTCAGACATACCTAAGTAAATATGCTAGCTGAAGACTTTCATATGTCTTACCATAGAAATTGGCCTCTGCGTATAATTTAGGAATGATTTTGCCAAATTAGTCATGTTTGTTCTTGTTTCCACATGTACTTAACAAGTTTGTACAATAAAGAAGCAATTCTGTGTCTCATAGTGGAATGTTTGCATTGTTCTGAAGTAGTTGGTCCAAAGTTACTTTGTATGTTGAATCATGGCATGTAATCAGTTCTCACAGTAGTAGTTTTATAATCTGAGCTCAGTTTTAGAATCTGAGCATATAGAGGGCAATAGCCATTTTTTCTTTCCTTATGTGATCTCTTTAAAAAAAGTTTGTTAGATATTGCTTGTTAGACATACTTTATATGATTTCCACTCAAATATTAAATAACTGATGGTTTCCTTTTGTATTGGCATTCTCTTATAAAACACAAGGGAGCCCGAATGCATGGGTACGTCTTTTTAACCAGCACCATCATACATAGACGTGGTGTTCTTTACTTCTATATTGTCTCCATAGCAAATGGACAACTTCAGGTAAATGCTGTGTCCTTTATTTCTCTAAATCCTCAGGTGTATTCAGAGAAACTCTAAGTAAAAGAGGAGTTCAGGTTATAACAGGCTTAGGAAAGTATTTCCGACAAATAGACAAGAACAGAAGTGGTTTTCTCTCTCAGGCAGCCTTGAAAGAAGCTCTGAAAGTATTCCATTTGGAAATGCCTGAAGGGGTAAGTCTAGCTGAAACTGTAAATGTGGGTATTATCTTTCTTAATTTATGGAATCGCTTCTTTTCTTTGCTTAAATCTATAGTTTAATACCTGGGTTTTGCGTGTTTCTTTTAACGTTGTTTTTTTCCCTTGTGGTATATTGGCATTTCTGCACTCAGTTCTATGTGAAGTTCTTAAAAATAAAGAATAATATAGTTAAAAACATGCAATCTTTTTACGTCATGACATGAAGAAGCAAGTGTGATTGCAATCCATTTTTTCTCTTTAGGCTTTAAAAAAAATTTAGTTTATGCTCTTTACTTAGGTTTTTCCTTTGTTTTATATATTATGTTGTAAAAGTAGCTCACAGCTATCAGAACTGTGAATAATGTGAATTATGGTCATCAGTGACTGCTGATAACATGCATTATTTTTAGAAATCTTTGAATGAGTTTGGATCTAGAAGTTTGGGGGATTTTGTGAGAATACTGTAATTTCCCATTATAGCAATTGTTTTATTCCAGGATATAGTGAAGAACTTTGGCAAAATATTTTTAAATTGCAGGACTTTGAATCCTTATGGCTTATTCTTGATGACAGCAAGAGTGATAAGGTCGACTATAGAGAATTTACTCATGCAATATTTGGAGAAATGAATGAATATAGGAAAGCATTTGTGAGAAAAGTAAGTTTTATTGCAGATATTTTAAGTGTAAATATTTCGCAGTCTAACTTTGGAGTTAGTTGCTCATCATATTCTAGTTGTTGGGTTTTGTTATTGTTTTTTTTTTTAAGTTCTGTATCTGGAAATTGACTTCTTAAAGTTTCAGATCAGTTTATCAAAAGAAAAGTAAATTAGTGAACTGCATGTTCCACTGTTCAACTAGTTCATTTTAAATTCTAGGATTAATTCCTTTATTATTTTGAGTCTTCACGCATATGTGCTATTCTTATAGTTCAGTCCAGTGAATAAAGCATCTGGCACCCTGAGATGATCTCTTCCAGAAGTCTGTTTCTTTATTTTGGCATATGACTATATATGTGTAGACTTTATTCCGCAGTGCCTGAAATAGGAGGCAGTAATACTGGTCTCCTTTGAGACCTACAGTAAGAGTCATTATATTTGTGAGACACGTTATATTTGAAATGCCACTTGTTATTTGTCTATAATGTAATGTGGAGCTGTTTGCAGCATCAAACGCTGATGACAAACCAGCCAGATGAGTAGCAACTGGATATCAAGATCAAGAAAAATGACATATACGTTCATGCTTTCAATCATGGAGGATCTGACTCTCCCAGCCTTGTGTATCAAGTGTGTGTATTTGAGTAAACTGAAATGAAAATGAAGCTGCTCTTAGCAATGCTGAAGAGGCTGTGTGGAGGCTTCTGTCAGAATGACACGGAATCCTAATAATTGGAGGAGACAGAAGGGAAGCAGCTTAACTTCTGATTCTAAGGAAGAGCTAGAAATTAGGGAGAGAAGACAGTTTTTTTTGAGTTGACCAGGGAACACACATTTGATGTGAAAATTGTTGAGGTAAAATGATAATGAAACTGCATAATCTAGAATGGTTTTCTGATATCTAGTGCCTTACATAAAATAGGTAAATTGACATAATCCATTGCCCAAGATCTAAAAGCATGTGCTAGATAGTTATGTGCATTTGATCTTTTCATCTTTCCACTTTTTTTTTCCTTAGATGCTTATATGGAACTTTTTTCCCCCTATAGGCTTATATGAAACTAGATTTCAACAAAACTGGGAGTGTGCCTATGGTAGATGTCAGAAAATGTTACTGTGCAAAGAAACATCCCCTAGTATTGACAGGTAAGTCACATGAACAAACAACCAAAAATCTGTAACTACAGAAGTCATCTTGTTAGCAGAGATAGCAGACCCAGAAACTGGTTGGAAATACAGACTGTTTTCATATTGACTTAGACTTGAGCCCTTAAAGGGGAACTTTCTTCATCTAATGACTTAAAATGAGTCTCTCCAGAACATGACTATAAGTAGTAATGGAGTTCATATGCACAATTTTAATACTTGCTCTTTATCAAGCTGCTAATACTGCCTGTATGCAGAGTAGTTCTTCTCCCTAGTTCTGTAAGCAGTTATTTCTCAGCTTTCATCCGGAAGTTTTCAGTGGCAAATATGATATTAATTAATAATTTTCACTTAGTAGGATACTCTCATTTTCATATTACTGTTTTCCATCAAAATATGCAAGGATTCCAACTGACAAGGAATGTACTCAGCACTTGAATAATTTATTTGGAAGGAACTTTATTTCTGGGACAGGTTTGTCATCCTTTACAGAGGAAATGCTGGTTTCTTCATTATTTTTTCAGGATTCTCAAAAATGTTTAAAGTCTGCCATTGAAAAAATAGGAGTTTAAATATTTGTATGTCAGTATGTGAAAGAATACCTCCATGTACCAGCCTCGTCACTGTGAAAGTCCCCATGGTGTCATGACCCTTTCTTTTTTACCTTTAGAAGAGAGGATTTTTTTTTTTATATTGACAGTGATTTTAATGGTAACACATGAAGTCACATGGTGGTATAGGGATGCAATGTGTGATTTTTGGCCAATGCTGTAATGCCATATTTTTGTACTTTTAATCCCAATGATATGAAATCATCTTGAATATTATCTTTATAGAATTGCTAGGACACAGATGTAAATTGCAGAATACTTTTCAAATGCCAATTTCCATCTTAAAGTTTTCCTAGAACTTTGAAGTTTTATTACAGTAATCACATGCTTTCTTACAAGATAATTTCAGAATTTTGATTTACAAATGCATTATGCAGCTTTGGCAGTCATTTGAAGAAAAGAATTTTCCTGATCTCATAATCCCTTGCAATTGGCCGACCCCATGTTTTCTGTTGATACTTAATTCTATCATGCTATTAAAGTAAGGTATTTTCTACAGATGATATTAAATGAGCCAGTGACTTAATTCTGAAATCAGAATATTGAATTTGTTAATGAAAAAAATATTTGCAGGCTAAAATTTGAAAGTTTCTTGCCTGAAGGATATTAAATACTACAAATTCACTCTTCTTTAAAATGTATTTAATAGAAAAATATACTTTCATAGGCAAAGCTTCAGAAGAAGAAATTAAATCGTCATTTCTAGAAACATTAGGAGAGTCCTGCAGCAACCCCAATGAAGTGTCCTATTCTGAGTTTGAAGATTACTATGAAGGTTTAAGTTTTGGAATCGTGGGTGATGATGATTTTGTTAGTATCTTAAGGAATTCGTGGGGAATTTAGAGTGCAAGATGACAAAAAAAGAAGGGATATTTTCTAAACAAGGAGTGACTAAATAAGAGAGGATTTAGTCTTGATTTGCATTACTGTATAATTAGTGTCTTAAACTGATTTCAGGGACTGAAAACTTTAAATGATTTTAGAATAATACGTGGCAAATTTTGTGGAGTGTCTGTTGAGTTATGCTTGCCACTCTTCTAATAAAAATACTGTTCATGTCTTTTCACTGAAAATAATTAAGGCTGTTTCCCATACCAAAAGCCATAATTTTTTATATTAAAATAAAGTGTCCCATTTTAAAATAAGAGGGAATTAGAATCCTAAAATGCCTGAAGGAGTATGTGCAAGAGAAAATTTTGTTTTATGATGCATTGTGAAAAGCTTCAGATTTGACTGCATAAATGTCAATGGTAGCTTTCCTTCACAAATTTTCTTCTAACATTCTTTGTCTCACTTATTTTTTCTTATGCTGGTACTTAGCTTTAATGAGAGCAGGTCATTCTTTTCCAGTTTTGAGGATGTCTGCAGTACTGAAAGTGCAGAGATGTTCACAGCATTTAGCCCCTTGGCCTGTGCACCATCTTAACTGATCTTGCTTTTGTCATTTTGGTCAGGCATCCGAAGCTGAGCATTGAATCTCAAAGGTTTTAGTAATCACACGTGTATTTTGCAATGCATATCTTCCTTTCCTGTATTTTGCTAAGTGGTTTTCAAAACAAATTATTTGTATTTAAATATCTGTTTACTTTATATTGCTGGGATTTTTTAAACTAAAACATAGCAATTATATATTTTGTCAAACTGATATATAGCATTTCCTATCTACTCTGAAAGTATAAAACAAAACTATTTTTAAAAAAGCCCAAAACAACCACTCTGCCACCACAAAAATTAAGTCATAAATTAAAATATTCTTTGCTACTTCAAATGTTCTGACCGATACTCTTTTCAATGTAATACATCTTGTTAATTCTGTAAAATACTTTGTGTTAAGAAATAAAAATATATAGTTAATGAGAGAGAGACTTTGGTTTTGATAGACCTGTCACTGAAATTAACTGTATGTTGAACTGCATTTCTTAAGACTATGCAATTAAAACATATAAGTTTCCTCAGAGCTTGTCTGCCTGGTTTTGAATTTATAGTCTGTGGTTAAAAGAACCTTCCTCTGAGACAGAATTTGTGTTTCACAGGAATTAAAGGGCAGTGCTGGAATGGATGCTGAAATGAGGGACTTTGGTCCCCCTGTGGCTGACTAGTATAGTCTCGATATAGTACTTCCTTGTTGTAATAGCTTGTGTGTCTTTACGTCTGGGTTGTTTGACCTGGGCCTCAACTGTAACGAGTATTGGAGGTTCTACTCTAAATCCTCAAATAAGGGATTTTGGGGGGTTCTTTTGGGGCCACAAAAGTCTGTATGTATTTGTTTACAGGGAAAGGCAGATTTTGTCAATGCTAATTCTAAGCAAGAATTCTGACTCATGGTTTTCTTCTTCCGCAGTCCTGCTGGAATTTCTCTCTCTGGAAAGGTTTTGTTAATTAGTGTTCTTGGAACTGGTGATTCTGAGAAGGGCCGGTGATTCTGAGAAGGGCAACTTTAGCTGGTTGTAGAGGGATCTGCTTGTCTATGTGTCCATTCAAATAACTGAAAAAATACCAAGTGGCATTTTTGTTAATTTTTTAAAGTATGATGTGCTCTGCTTAGACTTGTTCACTTAGGAGAATTGTACGAACAGGTAAAACTGTAGCTCAGTTTAATGAATGCAAGTGATTGTGAAATGAGGTATTGACATATTTCTCTTTGCAATGTTTAATTTTATTGTGAAGCTTTTAGGAAAACTGTTCCACATTTTCTTATGGAACTGAAAAAATCAAGACAAGTAGATGTATACTAAGTGGACCTGCTTATCAGAAGAATCTGTATAGGTCATATCTGCTGCAAATTAAGTGTTCTTTATTTTGCTGTTATCATGGAAATGAGGTGCTGTTATAATAACATAGCTTTGGTAGTCCTGCTTTTTTTAAAATCTGAAGACAGATCCCTAACAGGGTAATCTAAGATAAATTCTAAAGGTAAAAATTTGCCTGAAAATGAAAGCAGTACTCTGGTAATTATGTGAAACCTGCTAGCTATGTAATTTCTATTAACTACAAGGTCAGTTACACAGGTCCTGCTTGACCAACCTGATCTGCTTTTATGATCAAGTGACCTGCCTAGTGGATGAGGGAAAAACTTTGGATGTTGTCAACCTGGACTTCAGTAAAGCCTTTGACACCATTTTCCACAGCATTCTTCTGGAGAAACTGCCTGCTCATGGCTTGGACAGGTGCACTGTTTGCTGCGTAAAAAAGCTGGCTGGTTGGCTGGATCCAGGAGGGTGGTGGTGACTGGAGATACATCCAGCTGGTGATTGGTCACTGGTGGTGTCCCCCAGGGCTCAGTAGTGGGGAAAGTCCTGTTAAATACCTTTACTGATGATCTGGATGAGAGAATAAAGTGCCCCTTTCATAAGTTTGCAGACTATGTGGGAGTATTGATCTGCTGGAGGGTAGGAAGGCTCTGCAGAGGGATCTGGACAGGCTGGAACAATGGGCTGAGGCCAATTGTATGAGGTTCAACAAGGCCAAGTGCCAGATCCTGCCCTTGGGACACAACCNGAGGGGCGGCTGAGGGAGCTGGGGTTGTTTAGTGCAGAGAAAAGGAGGCTCAGAAGAGACCTTATCGCTCTCTACAAGCACCTGAAAGGAGTTTGTAGCCAGCTGGGGGATTGGCCTCTTCTCCCAGGTAACCAGCAACAGGACAAGAGGAAATGGCCTCAAGCTGCACGAGGGGAGGTTGAGATTGGACAACAGGAAAAAATTTTCACCGAAAGGGTGATTAAGCATTGGAACAGGCTACCCAGAGAGGTGGTGGAATAACCATCAAGTGGAAGTGTTCAAGAAATGACTTAGCGCATGGTGGTGTTTGGTCAAAGGTTGGACTCTGTGATCTTGAAGGTTTTTTCCAACTTTCCTGATTCTGTGATCAGTTGTTGCCTCATCAGATGTGATGTCTATGGTGAATTTTTATTGGCATTCACAAAAGTCACTTTTATCTGCCCACAGTTTCTCATTGTCTAAACTTCAGATGGTGGCAAAGAATGCAAACCAAATTCTACCCAAGGTTTGCCCACCATGCTTACCATCAGTAGAAAAAACACAGAAACTATTCAAACCAAGGTTTGTGGTGTCTGACTTTTCATTAGAAGTAGTCTCATTGCCCTGATTAATTGTGTTCTGACTTACTCTTATTTACTTGTGAACATTTAATGAACCTGAATCCTTTTCTTTAATCAATGCTTTGTAGGTTTAAAACTTTCTGGAAATGTCTACTGGGTTTACTGCCTTTAAATGTGTTTCAAACAAAACTTTCTACATTTGCTACCTTTTTAAGAATTGCCCATGTTTTCCAGATTAGAGTGTGTTCTTAGTTAAAGTGGGGTTCTCAAAGAAGATTCTTCATTGAAACTCACTGCTTAATAAACTAGTTGTCTTCATGCCACCGTGATTTACACTTCTGCTAAAAACTTTTAGGAATTTGCTGTAATTGAGAACATCAGAAGTGCATTATGTTGTGAATGTATTTTGTCCTATTAGATGTGCAGGCTCCCAGAAGACAAGTAGAAATTAGTTAAGTGATTTAACTCCATATTCTTAAGGTCTGTAAATACTTCATGAAATGAATATGCACTGCCACTGTAAGCTGGAATGCTAAGAGCACTTTGAAAAATCGAAGCACAGGCACACAGAGCAAAACCTTCACTAGCTTCACTTTGTCTGCTAATGGAAATACAGAATCCTCACCAGGGATGGCTTTGTTGCTGAGAGGAGATGTTTTTACTGATTCACACTCAAAAACTCATTTCTTTTCCATAAGAGTTACTGGTTATCAAATTATGTGCATCTTTGTGGCCAGAACAACAAAAAGATTAAAAATGTACCTCCCACTGTGTGTTTGTAGGGATGTGCTGTTTACTTTTGGAGTTTGAGGTTTTTGTTTTTATGGACATTGGTTATTCGATTTGTTGGTTGGGATTTTTTTTGTTTGTGTGTTTTGTATTTTTATTGTATGAGGGTTTTTTGGTGTGGTTTTTTTTTGTTTGTTTGTTTTTGTTTTTTTTTTTTTTTTTTTGTTTTATTTTTGGTTTGGTTTTGTTTTGGGCATGCTATCTCTACATAGTAAAAAAAGCCTAGAACTGATTTCTGATGTGTTGAAGAAAACAGGTAAGTTTCTGTGGCAGAAAAAAGGAAGGTAGAAAATCACATGCATTTTTTCCTTGATATTACTCTAATAGTTTATCTTTCTTCTTCATACTTAGCAATTCAGAGACTGAGATAGTTCAGTACTTGCTTTTCATGCTGTTAACCATCTTGTCTTTGAGAAGTCGAGTCAGAACTACTCTGTTGTAACCATCAGACATCTCCAGTGATGCAAGAGGTCTGTTTAGGCTATTTGTTCCACAGGGGACATTTCAAAATATTAACCAGACTGGAAGGTACTTAGGAAAGAAATGTGGTAAGACATTACTTGCTGGCATGATGACCCTATGAAATATTTTGTTTTGTGACTCCTGTACTTTTGTGGTGCCCCTTTTTGACTGTGAGGAACTTGAGGTCTAAAGTTGATAAAAAATACCTTTGAGCAAAGAAAAAGAAAAATTAGATCTGTTTATCACAGGTTTCTTAATGTTTATTAGAGCATCTGTTGTGTTTACCTGGAAATTATAGTATCCGATTAGCTCTTTTCTGGCTATTTTTTTCTTCTTCTCTCATGTGTTACATTTTGGATGGAATTAATTGGATATGTGCACAGAAACTTCAGTATCAGCATTTGTTGCCACCGTCAGAATTTGGTGTGTCCAGTCTCCCCAGAGAAGCAGCTTCCAGATAAGAAAAGTAATAGCCATTTCTTTGTGGCTTTCTTTTGCAGGCTCCATTCCCATGAATGATGTTTAATATTTTAACATCTTTTGCTGGCTTGTGTATGCTTTTTTTAGCTCCTCTCTTCTGACCTTTTACTGTCATTTCAACTCCCAGTTTTAGGAGAAAAGAGGAACCTGAGAGATTCTGAAAACGGTAGGAAAAATGGTTTTTAAGGTGTGCTGTCTAGGTATCTAACTAATGAGGATTCTCCTTCTCGACACTCAACACTGCTTTCAAACTGCCTTTTTGAATTGTCTCAAAGAACCTCTTTGGTGGACTCCTTCCCAATAGACAAAGACCTGAGAGGTTCTCCTCTTGGACAGCTGAGGTTGGCAGGCACAAGCAGTGGTGAGAGGGGCTGCCCTGGTGGGTGGCAGAAGCAAAGGTGCCTGCCTTGGTCCCAGGGCTGATGCCCACCTGCCTCCCTGCTGGGCTCTTTGGTAAATGCTGTGATGGTGAGCTCCTTTTCTAACCCTTGTGGGGAGAGGCTTGTGGGAAGAAGGCATTCAGCTACCTATCAGTGTGCAGGGTAGAAAACAAGGACTGTCCCTCTTACAGAAAAGCTGCTCTTTATAACAGCTTTTCAAAACATCAGCCACATAATACTGTCTGGCTGCAGGCAAGTGTAATGGAGAGGGCAGAGACTGGGCAGAGACAAACGAGAGAGAAGACAGGAAGTAATGACAGGCAAATTTAAAATGGAGATGGAACAGCAGGGCATGGCAAAGAGTTCCTTTGCAGCAGGGATTTGTCGTGCTTCTTTGAATTGTAGATGGGTTAGGGTTGGATGGGACCTTAAAGATCATTTGTTTACAACCCCCCTGTTATGATCCAGTTATTAAAATTGTTAGAGAAATGCTTCTGCCTGAATTAAGGTGCAAACAAAACCATATGCCAAAGTCAATAGTATGGATTTTATTTAACAGTAAATGTGAGGTAGAGAGAGAGAAAGAAATAGAAAAGGGGTGAAAGAGAGTGACAGAGAGACCCATTAAGTAGAAAATACCACCACTCTGTGGATCCTGATGGCGTCCTGTTGATCCTCTTCTTCAGGTCTTCTTGGTGGTGAGGGTCCCACAAAACACAGTTCAATGGATTAATATATGTTTGGGCCATGTGGGAATGCCCAGGTACCTTCCCTGGGGAGGGCAAGTTTGACACTGAATCTGTTGCATCACTTTGCATCACATGGAGTCCTCTGGTGCAAGGACTCAACAATGAGTCTGGGGGGGCACTTCAGGGTTCTTTGATGGATTATGACACCTCCTCAGCTGCCCCTCACAGGAATATCCTGTGTTTATGTGGCCTTCCTGGGGTGGGGGGTTTTACAACTGAGCCAGTTTATGGAAGCGAGGATGGGTGTTCACTGCCTCTGACCAGAGGTTACACCACACACCCAAAACTCTCCACCTCCCCACCTCCCTGATATCAGCCAGAGCTGATTTTCAGGACAGCTGCTGGGTTTGGCTTTCTTTGTGGATACATTCTTCTTCCTCAGCCTTTACTTCTCCCTAGACCTGAGATAATTGGACAATAGTGTCACATTTATCTCAAGTTCCCTAAGGTGGCTTAACTCACAGTCCAAAGTTCCAGTCAGGAGGCATATTCAGTAAGGGATGGGCTTCAGTTGTCACAGCTTCTTTATACAGTTTTGCCATAATGGGCAAAAAGTTCTTCATAACAATGTTTAAGCCATTAACCATAACATTTCAGTCTCTCACACCCTCTTCATTGGGCAGGGACGCCTTCCACTAGACCAGGTTGCTCAAAGCCCAGTCCAGTCTGGCCTCGAACACTTCAGCCTCTGCTTTTCCCCATATTTCTGGTTTATGCCGTATCTCACAATTGATTATGTATCAGGAGGGAAACTTGGCAAGATCTGATTAATTCAGGTTCAAAGGGGCTCTGTTCCAAGGATAACACCTGGTATTCTGGTGTCCTGTTTTTATGT
Source organism: Pachycephala philippinensis (assembly GCA_013397055.1). NCBI lineage: Eukaryota > Metazoa > Chordata > Aves > Passeriformes > Pachycephala > Pachycephala philippinensis. The sequence continues at coordinate 9,629 of VWZT01016536.1, read as the reverse complement.
TTTAACTCATTTCTAGGGTGGTTGTTGGCAGCTACAGAATCACAAAATGGGTGAGGCTGGAAGGGACCGCAGTGGGTCGTGTGGTCCAACGTCCCTGCTCAAGCAGGGTCATCCTGGATCATATTGCATAGGATTGCATCCAGACAGTTCTTAAATATCTCCAGTGAGGGAGACTCCACAGCCTCTCTGGCAGTCTGTTCCAGAGCAGTCAACCATAGTCAGCCCTAATCCTAGCAGCAGCTTGGGTTTGAGCCTGAGGACCCCAGGAACATGGGAGGCCCAATTTAGAGAGGTGTGAAAGGAGCAGTGCTCGTGCTGAGCCATGCTCCCCTTGGCATGCTGTTTTCCAGCCCTGGTATCCCTGGAGCTGTAGGCTTTGTGACTCTCTAAACCCTAACACTAACCCTGTGGGTGGCTGGGGGCTGAGGCTGAGGTCCTCAGCACCCTGGGTGGTCCAGATGCAGGGTCACAAAATTCACTTTGGGAGGAGCATGCCTTGAATGATAACTGCTTTACACTGCTTTATACCTCGCATGGGGGAAACCCCACTCTGCTGTAGTAAAGCACAGGTCAATATCAGTGGAAGCTAAAATAACAGCTTCTGAGATGTATCTTAAAGGAATATTCCTTTTTTCTTACAACTTGTGTTGAGTAAGTGAGCACTTAATCACTCCTGTGTCTAATTCTGGGATCCTATGATTTGTCTTGGCATGAATTAAATCCTGCACTCACAGTGGTAAAATTATTCCCCTGAAGTAATTTCTTTTGACAATAGCATTTGCCTTGCAGATGCAGTGATTAACCGCAGGTTTCAGTTGTGAATACTGCAGTTGTTTTCATCCTCTAGACATTCTTGAATTCTCTGCTCTCAATGTTTCATGACCAAAGGAAACAGCAACAGAAGTCAAACCAGTGCTTTTATGTCGCTGTCGGCGGTGCCAAGAGGCAATGAAGGACTCAGAGACACGAGAGTGGTTAGCAGAAAGGAATGAATTATTTAATTAATAAAGGACGGGTTTTTATGTGTTTAGTTCTTTTAGTGTTTTCCTAAAAGGCAAGAGGTATTGGACCTCTAGCTAACTACCTATCACGGTGATTGGTCAATTCACACATCATTCATTTCTCTAGTCAGTATCGCAACAATTCTAATTATAAACGCAGGTGCAAGATTAGCAAAGTCTGTTTACAGAAAACCTTATAATGTTTTGCATAGTTTCGCATGAGAAAGAACAAGGCTCTCACAAACTGCTGCTGAGAGCTAAAATCTTCTCTGCTAAGGCTTTTTAGCATCCATACTTTTATTTTTCCCTTAGAACAATCATTTTGGAAGTGCCTGATGTAGCAACACAGTTTAAACCAAGTTACAATATTCTGCTTTTTATGGGTTTAATATGCTTTTGTGAGATATCTCTTCTAGATACCGTTGCATAGATCCAAATAACCATAGGAAATAGGCACTCCAAAAATTTAGTTATTTATTTATTAAAACCAGCACAGTGAAAAGGGAATCAGTTGTCAGTGCCAGATAATTAACTTTCCATATTCCTTGTGCTTCTTTTTTGCCCCTTGTTTGAGACTATGTGATTTCGAAGTTCTCTCCAATTTTATCTTGGTATGCCTCCAAACTTTTCTTTTGGGAGCATCCTTCTTGGAAATAAGCTTCTTCAGTAACAGCCATAATGCTAAAACATGTTCAGAAATAAATCAAAATATGAAGTAACATCCAGCAAGAAAAGTCTCTGAGGAAAAGGATAGGAGACAGGGCAGATAAAAGCAAATAGTAGCTGCAATGGTATTCCTAGTCTTTAACATTTTTTGTTCATTCATATCTTTTCACTTCCCTCTTCCTTCTGGAACACCAGTCCTGAAGCAAAGCCTATGCTGTAGTATTGGTCAGTAGTATTCTTCCTTCACATGAAGTCAGAAGAAATATGTCTGGAAGAGATTTTACAAGGTTGTCTACTCCATTATCCTGTGTTATCTGGAAAAAACAGTTGTGCTGCTTTCTCATTTGTCATGGAGACTCCACCACATTCCCAGGTAATCTGTTCTGTTGCTGTTAGAAGTTGCCTGCCGATTGACCTGAATATTTCTTGCTATGGTTTAAGCTGATTACTGTTTCCACTATCCCATCCTTTCCTTATGTAACAGCTTTGAAAACTATTATTACATCCCCTTTGATCTGAAGTCTGCTAAATACAGCTGTTTAAGAAAATTGCATTAACTGAACAGATTGAAGACCATTCTCATTTTTCTCCCCTAAGTGCTGATTGGTACTTTCCTTGTGTTGAAGTCAATGTTCTACACGAGACATGGTGCTCTGGTTAAGGTGTTGCCAGTGAGGTACTTGCATTACAGAGCTTACTTTTATATCAGATGTCTTTCCCCTCCTCTCTTTCCTTTCACAACAACCTGATTTTATTAAGTATTGCTGACATTGTGATTTTAACTCACAAATTTTCTTCTCAAAACTGATTTTTCTTGCATCATTTCAGTTGAAGAGAAACAGTGAAGTTCTGCCGTGCTTTGAGATACGGGGAGATGTTCCTGCTGGAAAATCTGGCCTTGAGTGTCTCAGTTGTGTGGGAGCTTTGTGCTTATGCTTCTTTTCAGCCTGCTAACACATTTGCATCAGCTTTACCTGACTAGAGGTATTATTTCTCCTTCCCAGTTTTGCTTCACACATCAGTGAAATCCACAGCATAAAAATGGAATCTTTAATGGAAAATAAAGAAGAACCCAACTATTTTATTTTTTTAGTTATTATTTTTTTAAGAGCAGGGGGTAAGGGTAAAGGGAAGTCGAACCCAAATGTGTTTAACAGCAGCTTTTTTCAGACACTGTGTGTAAATGGTCTCTTCTACATTTAATATATGTAATATGATTATGTATGCAGGTATTTATTAGAATAGGTTTTACCATTGCTTGTTTTTGATACCATATGGAAATGGAATATATGGAAAATATTTTGTGTCAGCTGAAAATACCTTTATTAGACTTTGAGATGTGTAGTAATCCCTGTTTCAGTGTGATGCATAGAAATGCAGTTAGACAACTTTCAGTCTACAATTACTTTACTGTAATTCCTAAGCCAAAGCTTGCTTCTCTACAACAGTCTTCAAGATGTAGGATGTCTGTTATTTCCTGTCTTCTTTTCTCTCCTTTTACTTAAGTTAGGCTGCATCTATCCTGGTGAAGTGAAAGGTTTTATTCAGTAAACATAGTGGAAGGCTGCTGTTTTCAGGTGAGATTTTTCTTCATCCCCCTTGTCAACTTGCCACTGTATTAATGTCTGCAGTGCCTTCCTCCTCCTCCTCGGTGAATTAGCTGCTGTGAATAATACATAAAACTCCGAACTTCCTTTCACCCTGAAGGAGCAGTCTACAAGGCTGCTTTAGACACTAGTCAGGATTATGTCAAGATTACTAATTTTTCAGTATTCTTTTTGGCTTAATTGCATTTTTCTCTCACAAAAATGAAAGGGGTACTAAAAACTGTAGCTGTATTAGTTCCAAATAAACATGGACTACAGACTGTTGCTTTGCATTTTGACTTCAAAGACAACCTTTTTCATAACTTGTTAGATTGAACTGTGTTCTTGGGCTGTAGAGACTATTTGATAGCAGCATGAATGTAGGCTGTGAATTCTTGACTCATATCTCTGAGCAATTTAAAGGTGGAAAAAGATGGTTTTGACACCTAAAAAATCAACCCAGAATGATGACAACATAACGAGACTCAGTTTAGACTGAGTTTTAATTGCTGGTTTCTAATATCTGTCTTGATAAAAAGTATTCAGAAGCATCAAACAAGAATTGGCATGGTAGGTGTCAGTTTAGTGATCTAATAAAATATAAGTGGAGGCTGGTGTCATATCTGTGCTTCTGGAAATGCCTTATGTCCACTCTATACCATGAAGCTGATTGTCCTGTTGCCAAATCAGGACGTGGAGATGCTTTTCCCTTAGGAGAGATGATGAACCATAGGCCTTCTTGCCCATCTGTATTCTTGAATGCATTTTGCCTAAGGGAAGGCCTGGGTGGCTGTAGGGTGGGAGCTGGCACATGGAACCTCCTAAGAAATTTTCAAGATTAATATTAAAACACTAAGCCAAGAAGTTATTAAAAAATGTAAATGAACCTGATAAGCAGTGTTTTTTTTTTTTTTCTCAAGATTAGCATAATATTCACGTTAATTATGATACTGCTAGGTTTTAAATTAGAGCTTCCTTTTATGGAGGAGGAGTAGCAATCTTTTAGTCACAGTAGTGGGAGAAACTTAAAGGTATGCTTAAGTCGGCAGCTCTGCTCTCAGAACATCTCTTCTTTGCATTTTTTCTTCTACTCTGCCTCCCCTTTTGATGCTGAATCTTTTTGAGCTGGGACATGTCAGTGACTGTTTCATTAATGTGCTTCTACCTTTGAAGAGCCTAAAAGATGTGTCATGGCCTGAGCTGGGCACAATGCACACTACTACACTGGGATATAATCCTAGCCTCAGAAAATGTAAAATATGAGTTGGAAAAAGGTATGAGAGTGGGAAGAGATGAGAATGGGAGACAGGGAATATGTTAATGATACAAACAGCTCACATTTAATGTAACGGCAAATATCTCTAGATTGCATCTTGCTTAACAAGTAGCTATGGCAGCAATTTGTTCTATGAAAAGATTATTGAAAAGTCAGAGCAAATCTTCAACTCTGCATAGGCTACCAGGAACACTAAGGTAGGTCCCTAGATAGGTAGGGGTTTAAAATATTATGAGGATTTTCTTTGTTTAGGCGATTCACAAACAGATCTTTTGAATCCATTCTTTTTTAGAGAGATCCTTTGAATCTCTGATGTGATACTTCCTGGCTGCATAAAGTTTTATAAAAAACCAATTGTTACATGATATGAGAATGCTTCTTCCATTTCGACAGCCAACATTTGCAAAAAAACTAATAGGAAGGATTTTGTTGGTTTGGTGTGTGTGCTGTTGTGAACTTTGATCTTGATAAAAAGCAGATGAGAACCTGAGTGCAGCACACTGACAGTAAGGGACTTCCCGATGCATGCCTTGCCAGCAGCTGTCTTGCATATTTAAATGGTGTTCCTCACTACAGCGATGTCAGATTGACTTCTGTCTCTCTGCCAGTCCTCTTTAAAGGCTGCATTGCAAGCTAAGTAGAAGGGTGAAAGTTACAAAACTGACACCTTGAATTCCCACTGGAGGCTGATAGGAAGTTTGTACCCATGCTGTGGCATATGTGCTGTGAACTTGAAGTGAAAATGTCTTCTTAAAAAGGGGTATTAAACTCTGGGGACATTTTAGCCTGCATGCTTTCAAGTTGTAGGGAGATGGAGGTGTTACAGCAACCCATTCTCAAGAAAATGGTGTCATGAGTGTTTGTGTCAGAGTCTCGGTTAGTCCCCAGCAGGAGTGTGCTGCTTTAGGCAGCTGCTTTAGGGTACCTCTGTTGTGCTGTCACAATCTTTAGGCTGCCTGCTTATTCCAAAGAAAAAACAGACTGCTCCAGAACTTTAAGGCACGTATCATTCTCTTTCTGAATGCGTAAAAGTTTAGGGAAATCACCATAGCTACAATGACTAGCAAAAGTGAAGTGGGTATTCCCTCTTCCTGTGGGACACAGATGTGGGAGGTTGATCCCCATTGCCCCGTTTCTGTAGTTGGACTGATCAGATCAGTCCAGGAGCTAACACCTGTCTCTGTTCTGGGTTCCTACTGCAAGAGGTATGCAGGGCCTCGGACAAGACTGCTGACACCCTGATGGCCCCATTCCTTCAGTCCAGGCACTTCTTTCCACATCTCCACTTAACTCCCGTATGCACAGGACAGGCAGGTGGCTGGGGCTGGTGTTTTGTTGGTTGTGTTGTACCTCCTGTCCCCAGCCCAGGTGGTGTGCCCAACAGTATCTGCTGCAACAGCAGCCCCTGAGCCTGCAACTACCCCCGTCTTGCTCCAAACCAGCTCTTTTTTTTTTCTTTTAAGGAAGGCATACTTCTTCTAGAGCATTGCAATTCGGAACAAATTGGGAAAAGGTCTCAAGGGTATCGAATGTTGCTGAAATGTTTACAAGATCAGCGTGGACATGGCATGTTCTCTGACAGCTAAGTGTAACAGTCGATGTGACCAATGTGGTTTTACTCTGTGACAAAGTGTATTATCTAACTTGTTCAAAGACATGGAGAAACCTGCAGTTTTACAACCTTGTATTATTTTTCTATTACTGAGAAGGGCTAGTAACTCACAGTTAGTTAGGCTGTTTCTGCCAAGACTTCCTACCTCAGGATGACCTTGCACAGCTGTTTAAGGCTCACTGGCACCTTGTCTCTGAGGAGGAAATGCTGATGATGCTACCTGCAATGGATCTGGTGTTTCCTGTCTGGCTCTCCCCTGTCTGGTAGGGTAATGGTTCCAGTTTACAGGTCAGCAGAAATCCGTAGCAGCACCTCTAACTTTGGCAAGCAAGGCCAAAGCACAAACAGAGAAGATGCAATGTTTATCTCTTGAGAATACTGTTCTGTTTCCATGGCAGTAGACAGCTCAGTCCAGATTTGGGCAATCTTGTCTGCAAAGTAGCATGAAAAAAATTAGGAGAGGGAAAACTTGACTGCAGCTGAGTGGAGGCAGTCAAAATTAATCAAGCTTGCATACACTGAGATTGGGTCTGCTATAGGAGACTGCAGAGACTAAGAAGAAACCTCTTTACTTCCTGCATTGCTCAGGCATCTGATTTCAAGTCTGCCTGCCTCAGTCAGTGATGCTCTGCGGGAGACTTCTTTGCCTCGAACTCTTGGAGTTGCCTTTCTATCAGGTAAACTATAGCTACTCACAGTGGGAAGACAAAAGCGTTGCAAAACAAAATTATTAAACTTTGAATCAATAGTGGAAACTCATTGTTACAAAGTATCTTCTATACGATGATTATCAATTCCATTGCTGTTGCTTCAGGGTTGCCTCAATGATCATCAGTGCAAATGTCTTCAGGAGAGGATCTATTAAAGCATATCCCTGCATTCTTGGGGCGTGTGTATTATGGTCTCTTCCTAAAAATTAATGACAAGAATGGAAGATTGCTAGTCATGGAAAGCAGGAAGATGATAGATGAGGTTTCCAGTTGCACTTCGGTGAAACACAGAATCTAGGTGTAACAATGCAAGTCACCTGAAAAGCTCAGTAGTCCTTATAGTGTGTTTCCATTGATTTTGGTGGCATATGAGGGAGGGTGTGCGGACTTCCTCAAATAAATCACTGTCATATATGGATTATGTATTAGATTTGAACTGATTTTAGAAGATTAGTAAAAGTTAGCATTAGCTGAAACATGAGACTGCTTCCAGAATATTTTATTGAATGGACCTAATCTTTTAAAAACACAGACTAGCTGTTCAATAACAGTTTGAATATCAATCAGGTAGTAGATAGAGTGTATGGCTGGATGATAGATAATATAATTTACCAAAATAAAAGTGTAAAGGTCTCTTTTCCATTTATTTTTCCTTATTAGTCAAATTATGTCCAAGTCAGTTTGATAATTTCAAAGACTTAGAAACTAAATATCACTTTAAACTTCTTTGCAAGGTTGTTTAGTGGTACATATACTGTCCCCTGTAAATTGGCTGTTTCTTAGTACAGTCTTTGCCAATTAAATGAAAATGACAGATATTTCAGAGCAAACAGTGTTATAGATGTTTTTGTTTTGTTTAGCGTTGTTGTTGGTGGTGGTTTGGGTTTTTTGGTCTCTTTTCTAAAGAGATTTCTAAATTAGATAATAAGGCACTTCTGTTTAGACAGGTTTAGTTCTTTCAGGACACGCTCTTTTGTAGCTGAAGAAATCGAATTGTCTTGTAATCTCAGGGATCATTTATTATTTATATTATGTGAATGATTAAGACTTGCAACCAGATGAGGCCCTCATTATACTAACACAAAGTTTTATTATTGATGTGTTGCCCAAAAACATCAGTTAAAATTAATGAGAAGGATAAAAAATAGACAATTACAGAAATTTTAGGAGTGGAATTTCCCAAAATTTTCATGAGACTGCCAGGAAATGGAAGCCAAGTTGGTGGAGGCTACCTCGGCTCTGCTGGCCATGCTGTAAGACAAGATACATGGCTATGGCATTTCCCCATTTTCCATCTCTCTGAGTTTTCTGAATGGAAATGGAAAGCTTTATTCCTTTTGAATGAGGAAAGCTTGTAGCCGAGAGCTGTTTGGAGGTACTGCATTCATTTGCCTGTCTCTTGGGACTCTAGGACATTCCAAGACCTTTTCCTTTCAGTCTCTGTAAGTATTAAGAGTACGTAGAAGAAGCTCAGTCCACGTATTTACATTCTACTTGAACTAAGTAGAAGTACCTGTTGAAGAGCTCAGTACCGTTCTCACTGCCTAATGAGTCTTCACAAAGACACTGTCTTGCTGGGATGTGGCAGACCCTCAGAAGTGGCATCATGTGCTGACAAGTAGAGAATGAGAAAACACATCACTGACCTTTACCTGAAATAGAAGGAAATTTTCAAGATAGATCAAAAATTCATTGCAATTATTTTGGCATTGGGCACTAAAAAATGTAACTGTGGACAGAGCCTGAGGCAATACCTCCTTTTATGAGCAGAATGTAATATCCTAAAACTCTTGAGAAAATCTGCATCCCACAAATGTGAATCAGCACTGACGAAGCTGCTTGAATCACAGCAAAAAACAGGTGAGTAATCCTGCCTTCCACCATCTTGCATTGCTAATACCTCTGGCATTAGTAATGGGGGGTGCAAAGGGCACCCCAGGGTCATGAAGGAAAAAAGCAGTGACTAGAAGATTCTGGTGAGGTTGACATTTGGGCAAAGGCCATGTGTGATCTACCCCTGATCTAAAGGAACAGTGGAATCAAAAGTGAACAGTGACAGTTTCTAAGGGAGAAGCAGGTGAGAGCAGGTACCTGTGAGAACAGGTACTTTGGATCTGGAAGTTTATGAGCCTGGAGGATGTGATCTATTGGAAAGGCTGCATTTGCATTGTGTATGTGTTCTTGCAGCATCACAGGCAAAACAATCTTGAGGTGGGGGATTTTCACCTGAACACACCAACCTCTCCCTTTCTTTTGAAGAGAGAAACCCAAAGCCTGTTTCAATGTACATGCACTTTAGAATTCCCTCCCCACAATTAGGGAAGGCAAAGATTTAACCATATAGCCTGGTTCGTACTGGGGATGACTAATTAGGCAATACAATTAATGCTCACCTGTTTTTTTTTCTACTGTGTCATGTCTCTTCTCAGGAGACCTCAATCTTGGGTTCACTATTTTTCATTTCCTTGATAAATGTAATATACAAGGACCTTTTCCAGTTTTCCATTTTTTAATGAGAGACACCACATTTCACAAGGAGCTGAAATTTGGGGGAAGGCATATGAAGCACACCTGTCTATATAAAGCCTCTCTGTATATGGAGAACTCCTGTGTGCTAGTGTGGGACTAAGAGTAGGCTGACTTCATCATAGCTTTCATATTTTGTACGTCTGTCTTGTCCAATCTTACTTTCATTTCTATTTCTCTACAATAAGACCTTTTATTCAGTAACACTGTTATTGATCCAACCAAGTGTAAAAAACAATCCTTCAAATCAAT
>VWZT01016510.1:35888-58546 GCA_013397055.1 Pachycephala philippinensis | reverse complement strand
CTTTTGAAAAACTGATTGAAAACAAAAATAAAACCCATATCTTTTTTTGCCATTTTCCCCCCTCCTTTTGGAAGGTGAACTATGAGCACAGAGTCCTTTAATACAATTAGAAAGGCAACAAAATTATATTCCAAAGTCATGATCCTTAAATGAATTTGACTCTGTCTCCTATGATGGTGCACAGAATTCACCAGAAAGATAGAAAAAGAGTAAAGTAAAACTAGAGAGGGCAGAGAAAAAGATGGCTTTAAAGATCAGAGGGAAAACATAGTTTCTGTAGAATGTACAAGATGAAATGGTCTAGATACCCCAGCAGAAATGACAAAACAGAGTGGAAGCCAAATTGATTTATATAAAACAATCATAAATGAAATGTCATAAGGATTTTTAAACAGACAGTTAATAGTCACTTATTGTAATACAGGAAAAGTTAAACTCTATTTGAAATCAAGGAATTATTGCTTATTTATGCCATGTATATTTTACTGGAGAAACTCTTTGCCACAGAACCTTCTGGGGGCCAAAGTGATAACTAGATCCAAGAAAACCTTAAGAAATTTCTGAAAACAGTTAAAAAATTGCTTCTAGAGGCAGTGAATCACAGACTGTTAGAAGAAAGGCAAATTAGCCCTGTCCTATTTGGCAGTGGAAGTAGAAGCACAATTTGTGTACACGGACTTACATTTCTGTCTCTCCTTATTACCCCTCCTCTCAACGGGTTGGGAGGGACACTCCCTTTCCAGGGAGAAACACTGAAACAGGGGTGTCCATGTACAGGCTGGGTGGGCACTGAGTGTGACTCTCACCACGTACCAACACCTCTCTGAGTGCCTGACACACCCTGGTAAAAGCAGGGACACCACTTCTCTTACAGTGGGTGACAATCCTACACCGTGATGCACTTGTCCTGACACAGACAGTACTGCTTATCCCTGGAAATGGGTAAATATCCCGGCTCTGGGGACAATGACACCCGGTCTCCCTCTCAGGTCAGTGAACTATTCAGACAGAATTAAGAATTTGTGATTTCTCAGCCTCTCAAGTGACTCTGACATCTCCTGATGTAGTTGCTCATCTGGCAAGGAATGACACATCCTTGTTGAAGTCAGTGGAATTATTCTGCTGGGGTTTTTTATCCCCACCTGAGGATCAGGTGTTTCACTGCAAGCCTTTGGGAGCACTACTGCCAACTGCATAATGGACAATGCTAGCACAAGGACGAGCATATTTGGCTTTGAGGGAAAAGGGCAGCCAGCATCCCTGGATACCTTCCTAAGTGCAACCAGGCAGTCCATGCCTGGAAAACTACTGCCAGTGAGGCTGCCCCTCAGCTTTGCCTTTAGCAAATAGACTTCAGTGGAGCAGTGCCAGAGGCTGCTTGGTCAGAAAGGCTTTGCAGACACCTTGTGACTGAGCGTGTGAAAGGGTTAATCCATGAGGCCACCTGGCACACAGCCTTTCTCTGACCAACATCAGGCTTCTGCCTCCGCAGCAGTCCCAGAAACAACCACAGCCCCTTCAATATTCATGGTTCTCAGCTGCCATGAGGCTAAAATTACATCTACCCAGGAAGATGAAGCCTGCTTGTGGGCATACTGAAGGCTTCCCAAAGACGTGTTCAGAGGGGGTGGGGTGAGGCAGGAGACAAAGTGAATGGAAATCTTTGCTAACACAGATGGAAATCGTTGATGAACATTTTTTGCAGGCTGGATTTGGTATCTTGTTGAAAAGAAGAGTTTAATTATAACCAGAGCTACTATAATGAACAGGCAAAGGTGGAATATTAGGAAAGCTTCCTGGAATCAGAAATGCTGCATAAGAGTGCAGATGAAATACAAGTCACTCCAGTCTCAGAATCTGGCCCCAGGACAGAGTGGCTTCTTCAGCATCTCTTTAGACCACCTGTCTCTGCAAAACCTCTTCCTATCACCTGAATTCACACCACTTTCTTTGGCAATCACAGGCTTTTAGCAGAAGCTGAGAAGCTCTATCATGACTCTAAGCATATACTTGCACAGGCAAATCAAGCCTACTTTAAAAGCAAATTTTAGTCCCTGTTCAAAGGTTAAACAACAAATGCTATGAAGATTAAAAGGTATGAGCAATGTTTCTTGATGACCTCACAAGAAAACATTTTACTTTCTGGTATACCTTAAACAAAAGAGGCTTTGGACACCCTGTGGTTTTGTGTTTGCCAGAACCTTGGAGTGGGTTAATGCAGGGAGGCGTCACTCCATGCTACATTTGTTTCTTAAATGCTTCTTCCAAGCATTCACTTTTAGATCATCGAACAGATGGGTCTTGGGTATGTCTCTCCCAAGGAGGCTGAACAGGTATGATTTTCTGTATTGATTGATAGCTTATTGTGGACTTAATTATTTGGGAAGACCTTGTCTGTGTGTTGTTTTCTCTCTGTTCAATACACATGTGGGTATCTTCACATGTGGGATTACAGCATCTCAGAAGTATGGGCAACATCCCCTTGATTCAGAAGCATCCTGCAGTTTTTATGAAGCAGAGACATGCCTGGATCCCCAAAGGCTCGACAAGTCCACTCTCAGTCCCTGCCCAGGTGGCTCACCCATCTCACTGGCTGTGGGTGCTCTCCTGTTGCATGCCACATTTTGCCTGTACACTGGAGTGCCCCAAACCCTTTCCTGCTCAGTGCATCTGTGTGCTCTGTCACAGACTGACCCACTACGGACTTTGGGGTGTGTCTGTGTCTGTGTGAGATGCCACAGAACCCCTGCAAGCTGATGTACCTCCTAGCTTGGCTCCTGGCTTGGAGGAGCTCCTGTGTTGGGCAGTAATGATGCTGTGCACAGACCGCTGCTCTGGTGATGTGCCTCAGCAGAACAATCACACATCCCTCTGCACATTTGTGTGCTCCTCAGGCAGTTATGTACCCCTGATCCATGATAAGACCCCATGCATAAAAATTAACATGCTGGGAAGGGAGAAACTTGAGTGATCTGAAAAGACATAAAGGTCCCTAACTTCCATTTAGATATTTTATGCCCAATATAAGGAAAGAAGATTAGGGTCCTAAAGAAGAATTTAAACACATAAACATTTTCATGGGTGTAGGAGGCTGTCAAAGAACATACCACCAAGACTCTGAGGAAATAGTTTCTGCTTTAACACCCGCAACCACGCACTCATCACCCAGTAGACATGCAGACAGTCCTCCTCTTCCCTCTCCCTTCCCTCATCTATGGCAAAACCACACTATTCAAACTTTTCCACTATCAGTAAGAGAAGCTGCCATTTACACATTTACAGAGCAGCAGACACAACACCAGTTTAATGATATAAGGAGGGAAAGAAGGAGCAATCTGTATATAATGTACACACATATATTTTAAATACTCAGCAGGAGAGACTCTGCTGTCAATTTAGTTTATTGAGAAATAGCTAAATATTAAAGAGAGATGGAGCTGATGGAATTGGATGGAAAGTTATATCTCTGAATCTATTTGTAATCACCCGTGTCTCTGCTTCTTTTCTCATAATACCTGCAGAGACATGACATACTGCGAGCTACCCCCAGAGCATCTTATAAAGAATGCAAGGGTTTTTCCAGCCTCTGGCACTCAGGTGGTGTTGGACTGGAGCACATGTCAGCCCTGATAAAGAGGAGGGAGTTCAGACCAGGCACTTCCAGTGTTTGCCCGGAGCTGGAATGTGTGATGGCTACTTCCCGGGAGGGGTCACGGTGTCAGCAGCCGTGGTCTGACTGACCTGTGTGACTATCAGAGGCATTTAAATCTCTCCCACTTGCCTGATGATCCACTCTTGCTCCTTGCAGCTCCTGCACCGAGACAAACCCCAGCCTCCTGTGCCTCCCGAGCTCCCCACGTGTAGGCACCGCGTGCGTTTCTTTATCTGAGCGGGCCGCCCTTCCCTCATCCTTTCATAACAGCTCCAGATGGGTGTGATTAAAACCACACAGGCCTTACACACCTTCTGTGGGAAGTAGTTTTCAGCAAATTTCCCCAAATTACTTTAATTTTACAGGTAGGCAGAGGGAAAGTGAATAACACAAGACATGCAGCACCTCCAATGGAAAAAAAAAAAAAAAATATATATATGGGAACAGAATGCAGATTTGCCTCTTCTTATATTTTTCCTCTACCTTCTAGGCAACACAGTGTCCTGTAATACTGGTATTATAGGTATTACTGATATTTTAAAAATCAGTCACAGCAGGGGAGTTGAGAAAAGGACTGAGAGACTTTCTGAGATTTATTTTTTTTGTCTCATACATATGCTCCCTCGGAATGATTTTTTGAGTAGGTACTGACTATTTTTTTTTAAGAGCTATTCACAAGGGTGCATGGGAGGGACATTTCTTGGACCACAGCCAAGTGGAAGCCATTTGTCATCAAGGCAAAATATTCAATACCCTGTTGTTGTGGATGATTTTGATTAGAGAAGGAGTTTAGCTGCCAGGATGGGTCCTGGGTTTTTGACTTGAGTTAAATTCCCAGCTCCACCTAGTCCAATTGTCCTGTCCCTAATTCCCCACAACTGGCCACCTAGTTGGTATTTTTCCGATTTTCCAAAGTTTTTGAGACAGTAGGTCAAGTAATGATCAAGAGGCACTCCACAGCCTGGCACAGGGAATACAAGCACCTAGGCAGGCAGATAAATTGTTTGTGTTCTCTGCCTGAAAGAGCATAACTTTTGCAGTTGTGTGTTTCCAGTAGGAGCATTGGTAATTATGAATTCAGCAAGTCACTGCACTGTGCATATTCCACAGCGGCTCATGGAGAAATCATTGTCTGTGAAAAATGATTCTTCTATGCAACAGGCATAAAAATTGAGTGCAAACTGGCCATGAACAGGCAGAACAAATTCAATTCGGGAGTCACAGGGCTATTGTGTCCTGCACAATGGTCTGTTGTCACAGAGCTCTGCTTAGGCACCAGGGACAGACGTAGGAAACTTTGACTTAATTTTCAAATTATTTTTAGTTTGGTTTCCTAAAGAAATGAATGATTTTGTGATTATTCTATATCTTAATGTCTATTTACATCTCTCTCTCTTTTCCTCTTCCCTCAATAAGTTTGAACCAATTGGCACAGGAGGTTTCATTTGCAGCTTGATAGACATGAGAGAAAGTAATCACAAGAAACTGCAAGGAAATAGGTTCTGCTGTTTTTTCATTTTCCAAGGAATGTGTGTTTTTGAAAAAATCTTTCCTGGAAAAGTGGAGGTTTTTTTGAATATTGACTTCTCTCACCATTAAATGCATAGTGAATAAATTGAGATCCTTATTTGAAGAAAGTTCTAAGCTAAGACAGCTTCTATTTGTGATTTACCTGGTCCATGTAGGACAGAGCAGAAGTCCTCCAGCCCTTTGCTGACTAGAAGATCAAGGTATGGAGCAAATGTTGTCTCCAGTACTTGGTCTTAACAAGTTACTCTTTTAGTCTCCCATCTCTCAGGCTGATATTGAGGGGTCTTAAAGGCAAGGGACTCTGAGCTCAGGCTAAGAACCATGGGCTTAAACTCATCAGAATAACATCAGTTAGGTAGTCCTGTCTACTGCGATGTTGCTAGTTAGTGAAATAATCAGCCTGGCTCTGGAAACTCATTGAGTGATTTAGGGAGAATTTCACAGTCATCCTCACAACTGACTCAGGTATCCCCATGTAGTTTCAGTCCTTCAGGCTGGTATAAACAACAGTAGCCTTCATGCAGCTCTAACTCTTATGGAGGAACAGGTTCAGTCAAATCCTGGTGCAAAGAATTTACACAGCCCATCTCCTCCCTCTCTCTGTACACACTTCATAGACAGACCAATCCTGACCTTGCAGCAGAACAGCCCAGTAGGTGAAGAACCAGCATGGGACTGAGCTGCGGATAAGTCATTAGCCATTTTCAGCTGCAAGCTCATTAATTTCCATAGGTGCCTAAAAAATTTCCAAGATTCGGATTTCTGTGCATCTGTGCTTTGGTTTGCCACCCACCAGCCAGGAGGAAAACACACTGGACTGTTCACAGGAGGATGGATTTCAGCAGTGAGTTTCCAGACACTACAGAGACAGCAATGCTGCTTAGCACTGGTAGCCATGCTCATGCATCCTTGTAGGTCCTTCCCTTGCTCCTCACGGAAAAATAAAGGAAGGGCAGAGCAGCCTAGACTCAATCCTCAGCTGGAATAAGTTGAGGTAGTCTCATGAACTACCATTTTATACCTGCCTGGCTCTGGAGTACATGATGAACTGTGCAAGCTGGGTGTTCCTCTACACTTCCAGGAAAACCAGTCAAGCAAGAATTCAGATTAAGAGAAGTGTACACAAATGTTTTCTTAATAATAATTAATACATGATTAATAGGAACAAATTTTGAAAATAAATGATTATAAGATGTCTCTATAGCATGCCACCAGGATGATGGGGATAAATGATGCCGAGACACCTGAAAGTTGAGAGCCCATTACTAAGCATTTATAAATGGGAATGCATAAAAATATTTATCCACATCTTTCTGAAACATGCTCTAATGTGTCTTCAAGCAATTTATCAGCTAAAAAGTAATTTTCATTAATCACTTATTAATTATTAATAAAGTGTTCGTAAGTGTCATCTTAATTTAAAGTGCTTCTGAGTCAAGGTGCACTTCCCGACTTTCCTTCTCAAAGGAGATCATTTCTCCCAGACCAGAGTCCTTCAGGCTCAAGTGACCTTGGTTCATCCTTCTTCACCCAGCCCACTCTTGGCCTCCACAACTGTTAGGCTTGCAAATGGGACTAAGTCATGTTTCTGGAAACCACAATTTGTCATTTTGGAAGGAAAGTTGATCAGATCCTCTCTCCCCACTCTCAAAGCTGGATGCCCAGACCTGGGAACGCAGCATTCAAATGTTTCAATTTATCATTACAGTGGAACCCTGAAGAGATCACATCTGCTAAGACCATAAATTGGACAAGATCCCACTTCAGAAGGAGCAGGCTCAGCTCTATATTCCCATTCTTGAACAAGGGACCAATTAGGCAGGCTTATTTACCTGCCATAAAATGAGATGTTAGCCAGTGGGAGAAGTCACTTAAGGACAACAACAACAAAAAGTCTTTCTGATCTCTCTGTTAGAAATGGCCTGCTTAAAAACCTGCATCTCTCTGCATTCTCACTTCAGCCTGTATGTCCTCTGTTCCTGTTTCTTCATTCCTCCTTTCAAGTCAGTCCCTGCCCCTCTCTGCATTTTCCCTTTTGTCTTACACATTTTATCTTTTTCCATCCCTTCTGTCTCTTTCTCTTCACTCTTCTTTTACTTAATTTTTCCTCCTCCTCCTTTGCTCTCTTTTTTTTTTTAATTTTTTTTTTTCACATGCACACATCCAGATAAGATTTAATTTTGAGCTTTTCTACTGAACTAGCAATCAAAAAGGTCTTACATCTTGGAACAGAACCTGGGCTACAAAACGAGCAAATTGCTCACACCTCCTTCCCTTCATAAGATTTTACAGTGAGGATTGGATCTTCCTCTTGCTAAAAAGTGGATTCAGGCCCCAAGAGACACTAAGGGGGAAATCTTCAGGCTTAAAAAGTGATATTTTTGCTTCTTCTCATAACTTTAAATCTGCTTCTTCTCTAGATGGATAATGGTGTGCAAGCATCCAGAGTGGAAGCAGAGAGAAGCAGACACACATCTGTCAGGGATGGTCTGTGCACATTTATCCTGCCTCCGTGCTGGGGGATGGATGAGA
This sequence comes from Pachycephala philippinensis, assembly GCA_013397055.1. Lineage (NCBI taxonomy): Eukaryota > Metazoa > Chordata > Aves > Passeriformes > Pachycephala > Pachycephala philippinensis. Next base: position 50,832 of record VWZT01016510.1, on the reverse strand, counting down.
TGACCTCTTGAGGTCCCTTCCAGATGTACTCGTCCATGAGTCCATGATTAATTGCCTTCATGATCTGCAGTTTATCTATCCAAAGAAATAAGCCTCAAAATCTCCTGCAAACACATATCCTGTGGGCTAGCTGAGGATATTGCCCCTCCATCCTTGGAGTGTTGCACCCTAATTTAAACTCCACAGACGAGATGTTTCCCTGCTGGTCCCTGTAGAAAGGTATATCCTTTCACACCCGGCAAATGAATTAAAGAATAAAGCTGATTTATCTCAGTAGAGAAAAGAAAGAAAATGTAGGCTTTAAATGGGAAAGAAAATTTCTGTACTCTTCTTCCTCAGAAGACAAAGACGGGGAACAGGTAACTGAATCTTGGTGAATCTTGGTTACCTGATGCCTTATTCTGGTTTCCTAGTACTGCTTTCCCACCAGCATATGCAGAATTAATCTGTGTCTGCCTTTCTGGGGCAATGGTATGGCAGAGAGCTCCACCATCCCTGCCAGAGGGGAGCCACAGCAGAGATGACTGTGACCCCTTATTTTTTGTCAGTCAGAGGGTGTCCTGTGGTCACACTGAAGAGATGTTCATCCACGCAAGGATGACTTTCTTTAACACATTCATCCATGTAAGGATGGACATGGAAAAGGGCAGACATATTTTGCCAAAGTGGGCCAAATGAAGAAGAAATGAAAATGTGAAAAGTGAAAGGAATGATAACGAGGAAGGGTGGGGTTGGAAAGAAAGCTAACATGAATGTCTTATGAAAGACATATATGAAGGTGGGAGCTTTTGCCTATCTGGAGATACAATCCTGAACACCTCTACAGGAACTACCAGACATCTCCATCTGATTTACCTCAGGTATTTATTTAACATTGAGATTTATTTAACCCCAAACTCATATTTTTCTCTTCACAGTCTGTTGTGGGTCAGCACAATAGAGACTGTTGTACCACTGACGTTTGTTCAGGTATAACCTACCCAAAAAGAGTTTAAGATAGCTTCACTTTGGCAGGGGAGGTTTGTAAGTAGAAGAGTGAGTCTTTCTGGAGAAGCTGGTCATGCAACACTAATTTACTGAAAAGGTTCCTGGTTAATGAACACAGTGAATAATAAAGATATTCAACACTTAATGTGGCATTTTTAGGTTGGTCAGATCTAGGATATGAGGAGTTTATATTATCCTACCTTTTCAAGAGTCATGACAAAAATAATAAAGGAAGCTGGTTTCATGTCACCCTTTCTGTCTCTCCTGAATCATCAGAAGTCAAACTGAGTAAAAAATCAGTAGGGATGAGATTCAACTCAGTAAACACAGATACCTACAGTACCTGTGTATATCTCACCTAGTCACCCTCAACTCCCTTGCTAGACTAACGAGAGAATTAGACATTTCCATGCACTTCTGCAATTTATTTCTTCCTAACGTATGTATCTAATACAGAGATTGGGGAATTGTATTAAAAAAAAAAAAATCTTATTTCCATACATTGACTGTAATGGGAACTTACAGCAAACAGTTCAGATAGAGATTTCTAAAGCTAGATCAGACTTCAAATTTGTAAGTTATAAATAAAGAAAAAAGTATAGAAAGTATTCTCCCTTTCTACATAGTTTATCAGGAAAATAGTGTCATCTTTATAGTTCACTTTCTCTAAGAGCTAGAGAGCAGAGGTGTGTTTTTAAACTGAGTAGCTCCTGGTCATACGCAAAAACCTCACAATTTTAGCATTCTATTTTTAAACTCCTCTCTCCTGACCAATTTTTCATTACCTTTCTTATTTCTCTCGTTTTCCCTGTCTCCTTCCAACAATCTCACCACTTGTTTCTCTACTTCCTTTTAATCTTGAATACAAAGAGCAGGTTGATCCCAGCTCTGGCCCTGGAAATGTCAGGCTGAAAATGTTACTCTTGGAGTGATTTGCATGCATTACAAAGTGACAGGTGACAGGAGCACACAACCTCGGCTAATAGATGATTAATGATGTGATGTTGGCCAGCACTGTTGACTCGTTTTCCTGCTCTTCGGGAAACTTCAAAGGCAGCTGGCATTTCTGTTGCCTCGTGACAGGCTCATAGGTGAGTGTAATTGTTTAGTCCATATGTGCATGGCGTAGAAGGAACCGTGGGCATGTTCCATGAGCACATTTGTCTGGGTGTGTGTGTGCACCAGGCAATTTGCAGGGCCGTATGCATGAGCTCCCGTGTGCTTCTGTGCACAGACGAGCTCCTCATATACAAACTGCCTGGCTTCTGCGAGTTGCTGAGAGCATCATTATCCAGCTACTATATTCTGAATAAAATACCATGGCCCATTTGGGGTTACAGTCTAAAGGAATGAGGGAAACTCACTGGAATTTTAATCTGGATGGAGAAAAATCAGCCCTAAAGTAAACAGTGTGTTTGGAAAGGAGCCCAGTAAATAGCAATCAGAACAGGATTAGAAATAGGTCAAGGCTGTAAAGTTGGATCTTTTTTCACACCCTTTTTTTTTTTCTTTTTTCTCAGCAAAATTTGGGAGGGTTGAGGTCATTAAAGAGATTAAGGCTACTTCAGATTTCAAGCCCACCCAGATTTCAAGGCATAGCCTCACTTCTGATGCATACATTATAAGTCTGGAGTACAGCTGAAGAAGTATTTGGAGTTTTCTAGAAGATTATTCTTAGGCAGGATCCTCTCAACACATATAGATGCCAATGTTTGGATTTAAAATCCTTGTACTCGGTAAAGGTGAAGGAAATCTCATTTCCTGCTCCACACATGAACACCTCTGCCTTCTGCCCTGGGTCTCCTATTCCCCAGCCCACTGTACTCATGAATCTCTTTCAAAGTTGCTCAGCATTAGTGGAAAAGCAAGGAAACAAACTGTAGATGGGGGTCAGGGTTTGCAGCTGTGAACAAGGATCAGCCAAAGAGCCTCTTTTTTTAAACAAAAATTAGCAGTTCTCTGAATCAAAATCTTGCGTCAAAATGTGTGTTTTTTTCTTTAGATGGAAGAGGAAAAGTCTGAAATTTGAGCCCTCTCTAAACCAACAAATTTCTTGACAGCCAATAAAGCAGGAAGCTGCAGTAGCATACAGCAAGGAGGTAAGGAGAGATTGAAACAAACAGGTTTTTTACCTCCCGTCTTCCAATAGGTGTCATTTAGGAAAACACAATGCAGATGTCAAAAGCTGAAAATGTATACTCCTAAAACCAGAGACAAATGGACAGAGGAGGCCCTGAAAGATTTGTGTCTTCTGTTGATTAAAAGGGGCATGCTGAAGAGTCCCTGACTGAGATAAATCTTCCTGCACAGAATCATGTAAAGTTGGATTTGAAAGGTCCTCAAGAAATCAGCTAGGTTCTGGGCAAGAAACCTGTCCTAAGCAATTGAAGGCCATGCCTGAGCTCTGAGTGAGCTGGACCCAGGAGAGAGTCAGAGGCTGTGTCTGAGTGCCTGCCAGAGACCCACCCTACAGTGGTTTCTCATCTCTTTAACTTTGACACAGAGGGGAAAGGGACAAGCTGTTCTCAACTTGAGTCAAAGGCTTCAATGCTTCTGAAACCATCACTTTTTTTTTTTTTTTTTTTTTTTTGNNNNTTCTGGTTTCCCTTGCCTCACAGACAGTTCAGTTTGTTAACTCAATCCAAAGACTTGCCATGTCCACTTCACATTTCCCAGCCCTCAGTAACCCTCCAATTCACAGGGCATCACCCACTCCAAATCAGACGGTGCTCCAGACAGGGCAAGACACTAAGTGCCAGAACACCAGAAAGCAGAGAGAAAGGAAAGAGCTCGTAGGCTTTGATCTCTTTCAGACCTGTCAGATTAAGTAGGTCTGGAGGTTTGGGTGATGAGGCTTGTGCTTCATGCTTGCTTAAGCTGAATTGCCTTGGAGAAAGCTGAACATTCCCTCATGGTGAAGTCTGTGTCACCCTACCTCCATCTACAAGCAGGAGTAAAAAACATCTCAGCACTCTGGGCTTGTGAAAACTCCAGTTTCTAATTTGTGTCATTTGTGACATCTATTTCACAGGTTTACAGGTCAGCCTGGGAAGATGCTAAAGACAGGTGTTGTTTCTAATGCTCCCGGAAATGCAGTTCATTGTATCTCAGTCAAAGTCTGTTGAATAACCTGCATGTGCATGACTTTGTGTGTGAATGTGTTCAAGGGGAGTGCCACAGTGACAGAAAAACGGCAACAGCCAACCCACAGAAATAATTTCTTTAACTTTTTAATATTGCTATGGCACATAAAAATATAGGTACTATCATGGTAGGGACATAGGGGCATGTACACGAGTAGACTAAAAGACAAAGACCTGGCCATTCCACAGTACTGCTGACATTTTACATGATACATTAACTAGTTTCTTGTTACTTAGTACTTTGAAAAGCTGCTTTGAATACTTTTCCTTTGGTTACTGATAAGTATTAACTCCAGGTACCTGTACCATGTGGTTAACTCTCAAAGCCTGAAAATTTAAAACTACAAAAATCAATTTTCTTCCAAATGCGCTTTGTGAAGTCTAGTAATTTCCAAGAACAGTTATAAAACCAGAGAGAAACTGAGATTGAAGTTTCTGGCTCACACTTGCTTTTAATAGAAATTAACACCAGTAGCAATGGAAATGCTTTTTTTTCCTCAACACATTCAAACATTTGCCTTTATTTTATCCTATTATTTTGAGGAAAATTTGAATGGCAACATTTAAGATGACTGGCTGGCTAGCTTATTTTATTTTCCTTGCAATGCTTGTACTGAGCAAATGAGACAGCTCTGATTCCACACAACCTTGGTGGTTGTCATTAAGAACAGATATTTGCAATTAAAGGTAAATTGTCTTAAGTACTTTTTCAGCAAGCATAAAAGAGAGAATTTTAGTGGTAAGTTGGTAACTGGTGATTGCTACTTGCTACAGTGCCAGGGTCACTATTCATCTGCTAAAGAACTGTGGCCACCTCGGGGTGGGATGTACTAACAGCTGTAAGTCCCAGTCCCGTTGTTTAAGGCAACAGGGGTTCTGGCATGCCCTCAGTGGAATCAAGATTAACTATTTATTCCATACAGCAGCTGGGTACGTAAGGAACAGTAATTTCTTTCAAAGTATTTCTACGTCTGTTAGAGTTAGAAAGTTTCTGTTGTGCTCTAAGACCAAAACACTTCTTTTCCAAAGCCTTCTGCTGCTGTGGCTTCCTTGTTTTCAAGAGTGAAAGTGGCAGCACTGAAAAACAATGGAGGAGATTACAAGCTCTGGAAACTATCACAGAAAGAGAGGTGCAACATTTTGAAGTTTCTCCTGTGATCTCAGTCGCAACTTCATGCGGTTACATCCTCTACAACCCGGCTCCAAAGGGCTGCCAAAATGCTGCTCATGCCTTCTAGACTGTGTGTGTATCTGATCAATCCATTTGATTTGTAGGTTAGGACTAAGCCTCACAGTCAGACCCAATGATCTCATTGCTGCCAGCATGAATGCAAAACACTTTGAGTGAAAACAAGGGGATTGATCTAAAAGGACACAGGTAATTTAGAGCAGAAGTTGGGCTTTTGTGTATTAATTAAAAAGTTTGCTGTAACCTATGGGACACAGCTCTCTTGCAAAGGTTGTCATCTCTGCACAGCCAGCCATTTGTTTTGTTTGCTTCAGAGAGAAACTTGATTTTTGTGACGGGCTATGCCTTTTGCTACTATATCCTCTGGGAGAGAGGTCTGGTCAGATGATTAACATTATCTTCTCTCTTAAACATTACATTATTAAAATTGGGCAGTTTTTTTTTTTAATAGCAACTGACTAATTAGCCCCACGTCTCATCTCAGCTGTCAAAAATCTCTATTCATTGACAGTTTACTTTAAGTGGTTCAATTAGCATAACAAATGACTCACCAAAAGTTCTGTAGGCATCCTATTGATTAATGTCATTTATCTTGGAAACCAGAGTGAGTTGCTCCTAACAATTATTATATACATTTATACATGTATATAATAAGTGCCTCTCAGAGAAGCAATGCAATTTAGGTGTTATTTGCAGACGTTTAATAGCAATAAAGGGCTTTCATCAGCAGCAATAAGATGGATGATTTCCCAGTTAAGAACCAGGTAGAAGACAGGGCCGTGTTTCCCTGCACATCACACTGCATGGATCCAAGTGATATAAAGAGCAGAAATTTCTACAAGCTTGTGATCAGGCTGAGGAGGATAGAGACTGATCAGGAGCCAGTCTTTTCAGTGCACTGGTATATATTTTATGAACAGTATATTATATAATATTTTGTTCATGCTTTACGTGTTCTGTGGGTAATGCACAGAAAAGAGAAGAGCTGGGTTCTTCAATTTCAGCTGCGAAGACTTGCCTTGCAATTTTTGCTCCTAAAAGTCTTATGTGATTTTGAAGGCCCAGTGCCCTTAGCCCCTGTGGCCAGAACTGATAGCAGATCAAGGGGCACAGTACAGCAACAGGGCAGCTAATTTTCTATCTGAACAGGACCTCTAAGCAGTAACAGTACAGCAGTACTGGGCAAGTGGGGGAGAGGAAGGGTTTTTTCCCTCAGCTGTGCCACTCACCTTTGGCACTCACTTTGGCCTTACTTAACGCCCTCTCTCCATTTTTTTCCATCCACTTTGATTTTATCCATGCTGCTCATGAGGTCTATGCACTCCTTGCCACCAGGACAGTCCCTCACTGAATGTTCATGCAGTGCCTTACCCTACATAAGGTCAGAGCCTCAGAAACCCCCGTGATATAAAAATGCAACATTTTGCCACAGAACAAATTCCAGGTATTCACCACTGGGGGGGAAAATGGTCTCCCATCAGTTAGTGGCTCTGATCAGATGACAGTGTTCTGAAATTTCTGCAGAAAGAGGTTTTCTGCCAATGAAATCAGAGATGTCCATATAGTACAGTGAAAGACATTAATATGGGTGCCTCTATAATCATAGTGAAAAAGTATGTGTGTGTTTCAGTTGTTTCAAAGTACTTCTCCTAGAGGAAGAAGCTTTTATGAGTGAACTCTTTAATAAGGGCTCTTCCCCCCAGTCTCAAGAGGGACAGTGCAAGCTTTAAAGAAAGTACAGCAAGTGCTCTCACTACTGAAGCCACTAGGAGTATATTTTATAAAGCAATATTAAAGAAATACTGAAAGCAGAATAATTTAATCAGATTCATGAAATCAAATACCCCCAAGGCAGCGATGAAGATGCAGCTCAACAGGTACTGGCATTTCATTCCATAGGAAGAGGAAAATTCATCAGCTCTATTTTTTTAATTTTTGGGGGTTTTTTCCCTCTTTTCTCTTTATAGAAGTAAAACTAGACACTAAATAAAACTAAAGCCAAATAACCCTAGGACATGAGGATTAGTGCAAAGGCACCTTGGGCCTATATTCAGTTACACTCTGTCTGTTCTTGTTTGGGAGCTGGAAACTATTCATTACTAGGGAGATGGAGGGAATGTTGTCAAGTGTTTCTTTAAATGGCTTTTTTTTTTTTCCTGATCACACAATCAGTAACTGACAAAATATTTAATCTTTCCTTTCTTTACTTGCATTATATTGCCATGACTGCATTCTCTTCTGATAACGGGCAGCACAGCAGACCTTCATCCCAACCTGGGGTCTCCTCATGCAGCAGAGAAAAACTAGCACAGGAAGAACCCTCTAAAACTTGAAATTTAGGGTTCCCATGTGTCCTAATTTTCAAAAGTCTCCTGCAAGGAAAGAGATTATGGTTTTTGTTCTTTTATGCTGTTACTCATGCACTCAGCTGATGGCTGATGGCTTTCTTAGAGCTGTTGCAGGAGCAGTGTTTCTGTAATTATAGAAGTGTAGGCTATGAAAGTGAAGAGTAAACTGACTTTGATGGCAACTTGTAATATTAACTAGGAGATCTTGGGAAAAGCTCTTGGAGGAGGAAAAGGCACAAATCCTCAGTATCTGCTGTGGTCTCACTGAAATACCAACCAAGCAACAACTTGCAGTGTACATATCCTTCAAACACCTCTGGAGAAGTCAGCCCATTCTCATTTGTCGGGTGCATAATGAGTGATAAATTCAGCTCACTGAGGTCTAACCAGTAAAACTGAGACACCAGGTTTGTTCCAGGCATCTCCACTTGCTGTATCATCAACAGGGAGTCAGGTGTCCCACGCAGTGAATCATTCTGTGCTGCAAGAGGTGGCATCCACTGGCTTACAAAGGTGCCTGTGTCTCCCTATTGACGATAGAGAGAGCTATGAATAGTAACCTCGACTGAGATCCTTCCCTTTTACTAGCACTAAAATTAGCTGAGAAGATTCCCATCGAGCTCTCTTCTCCAAAGTAAGAGGAGAAAAAAGTGGATAGTAGAGAAAATGATGCCTCCAGTTCACCAGGCAGACGTGCTGTGTATCACCCTTCTTTTTCATATGGACATCAAACCTACTCTGCAGTGAGGGGATGGAATTGAAACATCAAATCTGTGTGCCTGAGGTCTGGGTGAATGCAGTCCACAAGGACCGAGGAAATCTGGAGGAGCTGAGCAAGTACAGAGGAACGGAACATTTAGGCAGTGCACGATCCTGACAAGTGGCCACAATATCCCTGAGACAGATTTTTGAAGAGTATGGAGAGAAGAGCGTTCAGTTTATGATGCATATTTAACAGCTAAAATATAGCAGCAGTACTGTCCTGTCCTGCCTCATGGCTTCTTTCTCCAACAAGGCCATCATAAATTCTGCCTTGAGCAAAGCTGAACTGATTGGACTCAATTTATTCTTCTTTAAAACACACACACAAACACATTCACTAGGGAAGGATATAGAAGTTCCAGGAAAGAGCCGTAACTCAATTGCCATTATAGAACAGAAAGATAATTAAGTAAATGTTGGCAGGGGATAGCATTGAATAACTTTAGCAGAATGAGCTCTTCCTTGCTTTGCCCTTTGCAGAAAGTATACTGCATTCTCCAGAGACCCCACCCAAAATTGCTTTGGATAGCTTCCTTTTCCCTGAAGGAAATCAGAGAGAACAGGGCTGGAAGGGAGCTCCAAAGGTCGGTTTCCCTCAGTACAAGGCAGGATCAGCTCAAGCTGAGCTGGTAAAGACGTGTGTTTGCCCTGCTGAGAGGCAGGAGGTCACAGTGTGTCCTGTATAGGTATGCAGTTAACCCTTCCCATATTGCTGCCTGGAATTTAGGAGGATCCAGGTAACATCCGAATCTCTTTGATCTACAGTTTGGAGCAAAGAGAAGTGTTTTAGAGAGAAATTAATAATAAGTGAGAAATAAGTAGGTACCCTGAAATGTAACTGGCTTCTGTTCATGCCCGAGTATCCAGAGTATAAGGGAGACATGAGCTGCAGTTACTAATTAGTTCCAAGGGCAGATAAATAGCAGCTCTGCTTTTTATTCATCCCATGTGGTGATCCACTGGGTTTGTAGACTTTGGCACATTTTATGTCTGAAATTTATCATGAGTTTATAGCCAGACAATAAGTTAACAGAAGAAGAAAAACAAAAAAAATCCATCATTGTAAATCTTATAAGACTGTACTTTTTAAACTAGAGTATGAGAGAGAAAGAGCATATGTGATAAGAAAAGAAAGAAAACAGAACAGTAAAATGTTAAATTAGCATGTCTGCATTCATTCTTGTTGAGGCAGGTAGGTTTCAAGTCTTTAATGTTGGTGGGTTTTGGATAGTGCATTTCTTCTTTTTGAGTTCTTTGAAAGAATTGTGTGCAAAATGCTATGTGTATAATACATAGGCAACCACCTTTAAAATCTTATTATTTTAAATCAAAATCTCTGAAATATTTCATCTTACTGTCTATCATGGAAGGGTATTCGAGCTTCTTGGTAATGAATCTTTGTCTAAAACATATTTGGCAATCTTTGCATAATCATGTCACTATATGTCATAGACTACACCTTCAAGAATCACCACATGATGTGTGAAATGAAGCAAAAATAGCAGATATCCTTAGAGTGACTTTGGTAAAACAGTGCTAATTTCTCAACCTTCAGAAAGATCAATGTAATCTCAAAGTTTCAAATACATCAACAAAAATATCTTTGAGGGGGAAACAGAGATGTGTAAGTGGGCTGTTTTTATTTAATAGGAAAGTTAGCACAGAGAAATTTTCGGCTGTCACCAAAACTGAAATGTATGGTAAGCTCGGGATGAGAAGAAATGTTTCATGATTGCACAATCACAGGCATTTCCAGCCTTACATGACACCTTTAGAGCTGCATTTTGTGTCTTAGGGCCTGTTATGACAGCACCTGTTTAAAAAATGATGCTTCCAACAATTCTGTCCTGTGCTCGTATGGGAAAGAGAAGACGATCAATAAGAAAAATGTGTCCGAATCAGAAAATATAAAAACAGAAGTTTCATGCTTTCCCAGGGCACTGGATAAAACACAGACACAGTAAGAAGTGTGTGTATTTGGCATATGATTCATTTAATCTCTGTCAATTGGAATTTTAACAGTGTAGCATTTAGTTTAACCTAATCATTCCAACTCCTTCCACGATCAAATAAAGAGATGCACGTATCTCCAAAGAGAGCTTTCTTTTGTTCTTAGTCACAGTTTCATGATATACAAGACAAACTTTATTCTGTGATGGTTCTTTTCCTCCATTGTCTATAGAAACGTCTAGATGACCAGATTAACCTTAGCACCTTACTTCCAGACACCTAAAGTTTGTGTGTGTTGAATATAATCCAGTAAGAGCTCTCATTTTAGCCTGAAAAGGGCAAGATAACAATGGTTGAAAAGCAGCTGAAAAACCATTTATGTTTTGTTTAAACACAATATTTGAGAAGAGAGATGACCTTAATATAATTTATGATTTATATTTTAGTGCTACCAGGAAGCTTAAGCTGCCTAAAGACTCCACGGTGTAAGCAGAGATGATGGATAGGAAAGGATGGAAAGTTACAGGAACTATAGCACTGAGATTAAGTGACTATATGAAGGTCAAAATAGATGAACAATTTTTTCACCTGAGTATTATGAAGGTACAGATAGAGACAGTAAAACAATGGGCAGCTGGAGAGGGAATGGAGAGTGTTGGACACAGCCTTATGTTTCCCGAAGGGTTTGAATTTAACCACGGTTTTCATTAGGCAAGACACCTAAATTAGTTGTATCAGGCTCCTTCTGGAGTTATCTCACAAAATAATGACACTACTTGAGAATAAGTCAAGTTGCCAAGGGGCTGAATTGCAAGCTGAGTTAAATTTAATACTGACCCCACTTAGAAATACAGAGTAAAGTTTGATGAGAAGAAAGTCTCTATGAAGATAGGATGAATTGATAAACAAATGCTGCAATGGGAATCTCCATAATTTGAGAATCATCCTGTGGATGAACAGGGTTTGGGCACAAAGTGTTGCCAGAGCTTTGCCACTGATTTTAGCAGAACCTAAATTTTACCAGTATTGGGGAATCCCAGAGAAGGTGCTCTGGAGTTTACAGATAGGGTTGTCACAGGTTGTCTGATCATGGGACAGGCATCCAAAGGATGAATAGGACATCCACAGGTGCTCTAGGTTTAAAATAATCCTCTAGGAGAATCTAGCAGATGATATCCGTATCTGAGGTTCATCTGTCGTAATTTCTTAGTAAAGAAGAAATGAGGGACAAGATCTGCCAAAAATACATAAGATGGATCAGCCAAATTGTTTCTAAATGGTACCTTAGTCAGAAATCTCCACAGGGGGCCAGCAGCCAGCTGCACTGCACTATAGAGTAAATGTTACTGCTTTGGAAAAGAGTCAGTGGCAAGTGATTTGCATTAAACATTTCTTTTTCTTTTGTTGTTGTTGTTATTGTTGGTTTCGTAGCTATTTTTGGCTAATACAGAAATGCATCAGCATGTGAAATTTACAGAGCAAGTGCCCAGTTGCTGATTTCCAGTACAATTTTTGTCTCCATGCTTAGAGATTTTGCTCCCAAAAGGCAGGGAGGAGGGGGAGACTAGCAGGGTAGAAGTGGTAATAGGGAATCCAAAAAACCCAATCAAACAGAGACACTATCCAGAACCACAAATGGTTTCCATTTTCCAACGTTTTCTTTCTAACTCAAGAACACACAGAAATCTGTGAATTCAGAGCGCCTGCGGTTCCCTTGCCTTGGAAAGGAGAACAGAAGATGGAACAAAACCTATGTTGAAAGCCACTGAGCTCATGAATATGAACAAGGGGCTGGAAGAAAATGAAGCCCAGGGATTCATGGATCTCGTCATGGTCTAGAGATGCTTTCAGCATATGTCTAGCATGCAGCAGGGTCTGGCAATTTTCCTGGTATTTAGGCTGCTTTTGGGACTGCTGCTCTCCTGCACATGTTTGTCCTGGAGGATGGTTTTCACTGATATGGTGTGATGAAATTCCAATCTAAACACTTGCAGGTGTATGTAGGGATGGCTCTGGCCAGAAACTTGGTCGCTTGCCCAGAGAAGAACATTGCTAGGGGCAGCAAAATGGCTCTGACCCTCAGCCAGGCTGCTCTCATCTAGGGACAATTTGGGTGTGCTGGAAAAATGTTACTCTAATTCTGCATCCATCACTCTTTGAGGACTGCAAAGGCAAAGAGGAAGATCAATTTTTTCGAGGATCTGCCCCCAGTTCCATTCCTTCCCTCCTGTGACAGAAACAGCCTGGCCAAACCCAGCCCCTAATCCTTGGAGTGGAAAACATTTGGGTGCTTCCAAGTGTTGTCACTACAGATGCTTTTCATATACCCAGACACACATGGATTTATGTGTAAGTGCAGCCACAAAAATATGTGTAATGATTGCCATAAATACAATTGCACAGGTAGTTATCTACATTAACATGCATCACACATGTGGATGCATACAGATGGATTCGAAAGACAAGCAAATACAACAGAAGATTCAAAAAATTAAGGCCAGGAAAGACCACAGGAATGATCCAAGAGTTTTCCTGCCTTACATTAGCCAGTCATTATCATCTAAAGCAACCTCTGCTAGGCTGCACAGGATGCTGAAGCCGTACAGTATGATGAGAAAAGAAACAAGAACAAACCATGAAATATTTAATATCCCCTGGTGGCACTGACGCAGTCTTTAAGCACAGGGCAGTGCATTAACACTGTTCACTATGCCTCCTGACTCAAGTGGCTAAAACTAGACTATGGGAGAAAAAAGGTGGACAGTTTTTACACCCTTTTGTACTGAAAAAGCCACAGCTGAATCAAGGTTTGGCACTCTCCTTGAAGAAATGTGTGGAGTGATCAGTGAATTCAGAGGAGGGTGAGGTAGGGGTTGAGAAAACATTGTCCACAAGAAACAGCTGAAAGAATTGTGCCTGCTTAGAGTGCAGAAGAAAAAAGTGAGTAAAGGGATGAAAACAGTATTAAAGCACTTCACTCAGAAAAACTTTAGCTCAGTTATGAGGAAGTTTCAGTTAAAGTATCAGATGATTTTGGCCAGGAAATGTTACATGTCTTAGGGTAAAATAGCTCCTATCTTCCTGAGATGTCACTTTCTGCTGTTTGTGGAGCAAGTTTAGTCAACACCCCTAATTGTTGTGTGAGATGATGAGGATGCTTTACAGACGTGGCAGTGCTGCCCAAAATACAGGTGTTTAATGAATCAGTGCCATTACTGTCAGGCTACTTTCTTTTTGGTACCTTTTTCCTGAGTGTGTGCCACTTGCCACAGTCAGACATTCTGCTCGTCTGTGAACCTCTAGTTTGACTCAACAGGATTCTACACTTGTTCTTACATAAAAAGCCCTAGCAGACTACCACTGAATTTACTTTTGACTGATGTGTGCAGCATGAACATGGAATTGTATTCTATTTGCCACCCCTTGCCCCACAGACAGGGTACAAGAATGGAATTCATATCCAAGAATCAAGAACCCAGTTTTAAATATCCTGAAAATTCCAAGGATTCCTGCAATCTTTTACCACATTAATGTAATTTTGACTTCTTGAATATGGTTGCCAAGTTTTATGTGGATTCATCTCCCTCCTTTTAAAATGTTCCTACAATCATCCATAAGTTCTGATGCCTTACAGAGGAAATGCTGCTGGAAGGATTTGGTTGCCTTTTAGATTGGTTCGTTTGGGTTTGTTTTGTTTTGCTTTCTTTCTATAAAAGTTCCAAAACCCAGCTTCTCCTCAGTGAATTTNAGGCAGACTCAGAAGAGTATGGCATTCACTGTAGCAGAAGAATCAACTTAAAATTCAAACACCTTAGTCTCAGCTGACTGAAAACTCTTCCCTCCTGAATGCTCCCTTGACCATCCAGCCACATCTCCAAGGTGTGTACCTCAAAGGCCGGCAGGAGCTCGCAGACACTGGGAGCAGGTTTGGTAAATGAGATCCAGTGCTCGGACTGCAGGTGAGCTAATTCAGTGCCATTAGCTGCAGCCAGGACTTCATCTCCTCATTAGGAAGGAGATAAATTATGCAAAGTGTACTCAGCACAAGCATCGAGCCGGCAAAGCCACAGAAAAGAGAGAGGTGGAAGGAAAAACATCTGCAAAGCAGGACAGAGCAAATGCAACACTGCCCTGGAAAGGGTGGGAGGGAACCCTCATCTTGGGTCAGCCCCTGGATGGAAGCAAAAGGCTTCACCTTCTCTGACCTCCTGCCAGCTGCAGTGACAGTCAAGCTGGGGCAAGGCCTCTCCCTTCTGTGCTCCAAAGGTCCCTCACTAGTTACTCCTATTGCACCTTAATCTTTCATAAGAAATCGATTTACATAAAACTGCAGAGCGCAAGAAGGAAAATGTTTATCTCTTATACCCCAAGAAGACCCTCCACAAATGATTTTCTTCCCTGACAACACTTTGCAAAACCTGTTTTTTTTTTCCTGATGGCTGTTGCCTGGAAGCATGGCATCAATGAAAGCTCCTCTTTGGTATTGTGCTTATTTTATTTAAAAAAAAAAAAAACACAGCAGGGAAGAAAGGGACGGTGAAAAATCCTACAACCACCTGAGCAAG
>VWZT01016510.1:694-25353 GCA_013397055.1 Pachycephala philippinensis | reverse complement strand
AAAATGTAATTTGTTTTTTTTTTTTTTTTTTTTTTTTTTTTTTTACTGGATTGAAGGTTTTGCTTGGACTGAGGAACTTGTCTAATAGCTCACAGCAGCTGTCCCCATCTTAGAACAAACAAGGAAGAAGAATTACTTCAGAAGAACTATGGAAATCAGAGATGACCAATTTTTTGTCATCAGGCCATGATCAGTAAAGCTGCCTGAAAAATGCCCTTCCACGTATTTTCACTTTTCACACTTAGCACCCATTTCCTTTATGAAACAAGTCTCGTAACTAAACCAGCTTGGAAGGGATCCAGGGGACATGTTTAGCATTCTGTATTTCAGACATCTTAAGTGCATGTTTCTTGGCTGGTCCACTGTCTTTACACCCCATTTGAATAATACAAGGTTTTATTAGGAGGAAGAAGAGGTGTTATCCAAGAGAAAAAGGAGATACATCAGCTCTGACTCATTCCAAATGCCAGTCCACTGTCTCGTTTCACTGGATGAGTTGTGTAAGGTCAAGAACACAAAAACAAGACTCAGAGGGAGAGAACATTTGTAGTATTTCTACACATGAAGCTTCAAAAAGTTTAAAAACACGACAAAATACTTTTTAGGCAGTATCTTGTAATTACAGACGGTTGAGGTTTGCTTATTTTGGCCAACGTTTGCGTTTCACAGAACCGTGAAGTGTTTGTGGAGGTTTTAGTATTGGTCCGGGGATCCCTAAAGAAATAGTGTGAGGTACTCTTCTTTGAGGCAATACCTTTTTGGTTGGTTCAGTTTTTTATAGTGGTATGTCTTTTGTCTTATGCAACCGTTCATTTGGTCACCTGTAAAACCTTACCAACAACAATTTGCTTCCTGAGGAAAATAGTTTTGCTTTTTCTTTTCTTTGCAGAGTTTTTAGAGAAGAGCCCAAATATTGTGGTAAAAGTTTGTTCCAATGAGCTAAAGGGTATTTGCCAGAGGTCTCCTTTTTCCTCTCTGAGTAGTGATCCCCAGCTAGACTTCATGTCTGGCAATGAATTGCTCCTTTTAAAGCAGAGGAGACAAGCAATGCAACTTAAAGACAGAGTTAAGCCTACAGAAACAAATAAGAATTTGAGTCATTCGAACTTCCACCTGGTGTTGCTCTGACATTCTTTAAAAAAAAAATTAGAGCTTTCAAATGAAATACTTTATTTGAGAAATGTACTTGTACGTGAAATATTTGGGGTTTTTTCTTTTCTAGTGAAAGGGGAACATATTCTGAGCAGATGCAGTTTTGGTATTTTCCTGCTGAGCTCCAGCTTTGGAAGGCAGGACTTCCCATCCTGCCATTTAATCATGAAGAGGTAGACAGGATTTAACATCTCAGATCCAGAGTGGTATAGAGGTCCTGGGAGATACCTGAAAATCTATACCCAGAAAGCATCTGAAGAATATGTCTCTGCTTATCTATGGTTGCATGTATATGTGGGGTTTTGTTTTATTTTATAACAAGACATATTGGCTAACTGGGAGCATTTTATTAAAGAGAAAAGTCTGGGTAAAGCGAGCAAACTATTCACTGCCAAAATTTACCCAGAAGTACCTGTGTAATTGAATTTGGCCAGCACTAGCAAGATATTTGATTTTCTATAATTGGATTGGCTAATGGGGGGAAGAGGGTGGGGAGAGGGAGGAACTGGAAAGTTATCTATCTCCCTTGACAAAATGATCCAGTGGGTTGGGAAATTTCTCTGCCCTCAGGGAAAGAAGGGCCAGACAAAAACAAGAAAACAAAGCAAGTGATAGACTGAAGCAAGAGGCAGGGCTGGAAAACAGGGGTTAGTCCATGGTTCTGCTACAGACTCCTGAGATGCTTGTGGGCAAGTCATTTAATCTTCCCGTGCTTAAATTCTCCACTCTGTGCCTGTCTTATTTCATATTTTGAGTTCTTTAGGTTGCAAGTGCCTCGTGTGCTACATCACATAGCAAAAACTCTCACTGAATAACCAAAAAGCCAGTAAGTGAATGAGGATGTAAAAGAGAGTTTTTGAAGGGCTATCATGTCTCCAGCATACATCTATTTCTACCACATTATTGCAAACACATTGGATTGGAGGACTTGCGCAATTTATTTTGGGCATTCAGCAATCTTGGACATAGCTGGAGCGTGCAGCTCTGCTCTGTGTGTGAATTTGACATGAAGTGTCCTGAGGTTTCCCTTCGGCTCATTTCCTATGGTGATGGATGCCGTGGTCCTATCACAGGAGAGTCGTGGATACTAAATATTTTCAGGGAATAAGACCAGTTCTATTGGATCAGACAATAGGTCCATCCAGCTAAAGCTCCTCTCATCAGAGTTGGAGCATAGGGCAAAAGTAGGTAAGAAAGATTATATTTACCCTGAATAATCTCCTAAACTCCGATCATTTTCAGTTCAGAGGGTTCTTGAGATGCAGCACGTGCATAGTCAGCAGCCTTCACTGCATTCCCACATTTATCCTGCACGCTGGACCCATGATAAACAGGGAAAGCAAGGCAACCTCACCTTATCATACAGCCATGTGACTACCAAAAATATGACTTTTAATAACATGGAGCCCAAACTTGTCACCAGATGGGATGGGAGCAAGAATTCCACCAAGAGGATACAGATAGAGACTGACACCTTACCTAAACCTCTCCACCTGTGTATACAAGTAATACTTTTATACTGGCGTTATGAATAGGTTAAGTTTGGCGGTATTGTGACACTTTTGGATAACAATATCTAGAAATACTCTATTGCCATCCTTATTCTTCATTAAAAATGCAACATTTTCATTTTAAGGGATTTTAAAATGTCTAATCAATCTTCTTTAAAACATGAGATAGATTTAAAGCCAAGACAGAATAAAATCTTTGGTTCTTGGGCACAACTGTAGTTTGAAATGATTGCTAGAGTCCTTTTTAGTAAGTAGAGCTAGGTTTTCTAAAAAAATGAAGTTAATGTGATCAAGTTGTGTGTGTGTTAGCCTATGACTCTTTCCTGATTACATTATTGCATGATTCAGCTGAACATAATAAATTCTATTTATTTTGCAGATAGATGAGCTATTACACAGAGGATTGTAAAACTTTTTGAAATTAAAATAGATAGAGGAGGAAGAAAGAAGAAGAACACATACCTAAATCTTTCTTTAAGATTTAATGACAGTCTACTTCTAAAAACAACCTGTTGGGAGGGCTGGTTTTATAGCCTTACAAAACTGCATCCTGGGTTACCCTCCTTATACCAAACCTTGCCTGCCTGCACCTTGCAAGAGATTGTACTGTCCAATATCAATATACATGAAGTCAACTTCCTTAATCAGTTTAAAAGCCTTTTGAAAATGTATTTTGTGGGTGTCTCACTAGCTGAATCTTTTATTTATGGTCTTGTACTGGGATGGTCATTTGAATTTTTGTTGTGAGTCCGTATTTTATTATGCATTTTATTTTTTTTTTATTGAAAGCTTTCTGAAGCACTAGGAAAGATCCTGGGCAAGTGATTGAATAAAAGCAAACTCATTTCAAAACCCCTCCCCGATTTTTCATCCTCTTGCCACTGCAGATATGCACACACCCAGATTTCTGCCCTCTATTTCACAGCGTACACCACTACTTTATTTTCGTCTTCCATGAAAACCTAGCAATTTCTGTTATTTCTAAGAACAACCAGCCATCACAATGCTAATAGATGTGATCAGAGCTGTAGTATGTTTATTTATTTTTTATTAAACCTGAAGAAACACAGGAGCCTCCTTATTTTCTTGAAAATTTTGGATTGTTTTTCCCACCAGGTTTCTCTCTGTGAAAGAAACTTCATAAAGTAAACACAACTTACAGATTTTTTCGAAACTTTCCAATTACAGAAAAGATAATATCGAGATCATGCTTTCTCCCATTTTTCAAAAGGGTTTCTTAATAAAATTACCAAAATTTTGTGGGCAAAAAAATACTTTTTTCTTGAAAAGAGAGTGAAAGAACAGCATGTTCTGTCTTCTGATTTGTTTTGTATTTTCTTCTGCTGTTCCCCATATACTGGCAATTCTTCAAAATGGGCTATTCCACAGACAGATGAAGTTGCAGTGTCCAAGTCCATAAAGATACTTCCCACTCAGACTTCTGGCCTACTCTCACTTTCCTTTGGAAACTGATGAAAAGAAAAATCTTAAAGGAAGCCAGTGATCTGCTCCAGAGCTTTTTACTACTGCCTGACCAAGCTACAGGAGTAAAATGCTGTCCTGGGTTCCAAAATGCCATCAGTTTTGAACAGATAATCTGCTGATAGAGTTACACACAAATACAGGAAGAAAAATGAAAGACATAGATGCCAAGGAGAATTTTCGTAAATGAAAAGTATATTAGGTTGTAACCACCCTGGGAAATAAAGAAAGCTCTTTTATTTAGGGTCTTGAATACTCACTCAGACAGATCTAGAGGAACTACATAACAGAAAACAATCGGCAAAATTGCATCCTACATCACCTGATCCATCCTCCCAGCTCTCTTTTTACAGGAGTGTTGAGACTGTGGGTGTCTTCTGAATATGGCTGTCCACAGCCATGTTATAGGATATTTACACACTGTGAGCCTCACCATACAATTCCCCCTTTATTCCAAATCATCCCACTTAGAGAGCCCTTTATGTTTATATTTTATTTAAAAGGCTAACTCAACCTCCTTTAGCACAGTAATCTATACTATGTATATCCAGTTTATAAAAAGCCGACTTTATAAGAGCACCTTTTGTAAACTCTGTTACCTATGTTTTGTGGGTCTATAGCACCAATGGCATGGCATGCATGTTTTCAATGGTTTTACAGCAGTGGTCTTATAAATTGCACAACCTTGTGATGAAGAGCAGAGCAGGCGATTAACTGCATTAACCACACACCTTTGACCAGGTCACCTGCACTCTGTGCACTGATTTATCACCCCTGTGTCAGACAAACAAGCCTAAGATTTCAAGAAAACAGTAGAAATGCTGACAGATCTATCCCCAAAGTGCTCAAATACCAACATTTTCTTCAGTACTTTCACCTAAGAGTAATTCGTATACCGAAAACAGGCAGATGAACTCTAACTGTACTTTAACATCACATGGTCCAGCAGGACACAGATCGATATACAGTTCATGTTTTCTTTTTTTATTATTATTTTTTTAACATGGAAAAAAATATAAGCTTGAAAGACGGAACACCTGTAAAGTTGTGATGCACTTTTTGTACAAAAATAAATGTTTCAATCTGACTGAGCTAAAAGTCTTGTAAGAACATATTTCTCCTAAGCCTTTTGCATAACACTTAGGTCAGGAGGAGCTTTTCATCACAATACTACTTAAAGCCATGAATAAGATAGCTGGAGATTAAATATTCTTTGGAGAAAGCATCCTTGAACTGGCAGGGGGTGGGGACTTGAACGCTAAAATGATGATCATGCTGTCACCACACAATCTGATTGATATCTTTACAAGATGAGGGCAAGCTCAAACAAAACATCTCCATCCAACTTTGGTAAAGCAGAAGCCAGGGTAGTACCTAGGAAATGTCTGCATGGGTTTTTTTCACATATGGATGAAATTGCACTTTCACTAATTTCCAAGCACAGAGGAATTTTTGACATCATGGATATCACAGCTCTGTAATGAATGCTGCTGAGGAGTAGGAGATAATATTTTGGGTTTGGTACCTCAAGAACATTTCTCCTCCAGGAGGATGGAGTGAATTTAAGCTTATCCAGCCAGATGTGGTCATTGAACACAGATTACTTCATCTAAGTGAGTCACATTTGATATCCTTTCTAATCAACAAAGAGAAATGTGTGCTTTTGGGACACAATTCATTTGACTGACTTTAGATTTCAACATTAGGATGAGAGGAATCACATCATAAAAGAGTGCACCTCTCTCTCCCGACCACAACAGGAGACCATGCTGATTAAGTCAAGTGTAGGTAAAAAAAAATAAAGCTCTGTAGCTAGAGATGATGTGTAGCATGTGTGTATAGACAGACTGTAATGGGAGTTCTAGTAAGAAAAGGTGGGACAAGGGAGTAATTAAATAAAATCTCATCTTTTCTTATTGAAAATTTAAATATGGAATATGGCAAAGTGGCTGAACAAGAATTAACTGACAGAGTTAATGAGATGGGGGGAAAAACACTCGGAACAGAATGAGCGCTAGGCTTGGTGTATCAGGATTCCTGTGTGTACCTTGCAAATTTACAATGTCAAATTGACATAATTTGAAGGAGATGGCGGGCATTATCCTAGGAAAAAAAAAAAGAAAAAGCAGCCCATTTCTAATTTGCATATGTATATTTATTTATCTGATATAGCAGCAAATTCTGCTGTTCTCTGAGCAGCACCTTTGCATCTTACAAATTTTTCCCCATTTGCACAATTAGTGCTGGCAGATAAATGTGCTGGCTGGTGAAGCATTCCCTTTTATACTTTCCCCTGCCAACAGCACAGGCCTCAGATATTTTGTTGAAATGCAAAACAGGAGAACGTAATTGATAGGCTAACCTGCAAATTTGGTGCGAAACTTCTCTGTGGGTGAAGTAGGATGGGGGGACCTCTAATGTGTGCTCACCAACAAGGTGTAGATATTGAAAAACTTGGAACAGGCTCACCAGAAAAGTGATAGAGTGACCATCCCTGGAAGTGTTCAAAAAACGAGTAGATGTGGCATTTCATGATATGGTTTAGTGGGAATAGTGGTAGTTGGTCAAAGGTTGGACTTTATAGTCTTCAGGGGTCTTCTCAAACCTTAGTTGTTCTGTGATTCTGTTTAGACTCTAACCTGCATGGGCTACAAAGAGATGTGTGAGATCCAACAAGAACAGATGAGCTGAGCAGGTGGTGTGAATAGTGGTTAGGGCTGCTAAGTGTTCATCTAAAACATCAGTACCCTAACTGCTCAATAGTCCAAACCCCAGAGCTTCTGAGTTTGGCTTCCACCTTTGGCTTTTTTTGTTAATTTATTTGAAAAACTTGGATTTCTCAATAGCCTTCTTTCTTTGGTACAGCAATTCGGTGCTGTGCTACAGGATGTAAAGCTGAATGGTTGTAAGTTGTCCCTTATTGCTTATTCCCAGAAGAATCAAACACAAAACATACATTTCCTCATACAAGACAAGTTTTGCCCTGCATTCCTCTTTGTCCCACTGCAGAGCATGCCCAGAAGCACAGAGAAAGGAAGGATAAGTTAATGGAGATATCACCTATAGGGGCCAAAAGTACCCCATGTCTTTCTCTCCTAGGCCACACAGACCCCTCCAGAACAAGGAAGGGATTTTCAATTAGACATCAAATTAATAAGACACTTCTGATGCTCCTTTCCTGCAGGAAGACATTAGTAATTTGTTTGTTCCAAAGGCGCTACTCATATTCACACAAAATGGCATTTAAATGTTAATCGAGTCAGGGGATGGGGAGTGCTTGCCAATCACTACGCAACTTAAGGTCAAGGTTTTTGTCTTAAAGGAGGACTCAATGTTAATTTTAAATTTAAAATTCTTGACAGATAGCAGGTTTTCAAATGCCTGCTACAATCTGGCTTGTTTGATTCATTTTAATGAGTAAGTAACTCCTGGCAAAATGAAGGTTTTCCCATGTCTTCAAGGAAATGGAAGGGCAAAGAGGCACAGTGGACTAATCCTGCAACCACTACAGGGAACAGGAAGCAAAACCAATTTAGACTCCCATTCATCTCCTTGCTTCCCACATAGAGACCAAAAAGAGTAATTTACATTCCTAGGAACACTAGGCAATTATTGGAGGTTTCAGTTTAAAAGGAAAAGAAGAAAAAAAAAGTTCTCAATATTAAATTCAGCTTTGACTCTGTGCTGGAGAAGCATTTTACACGCATGTCTGTGAACATGTTTGGTTTTGTTGTTTCTGTGTTTTATTTTCTTTGATAGCTTTGGATTTTTTGGTTTTGTTTTGTTTTTTTTAACTTTCTGAGTGTGATGGTCAAGTAGTATAAGGAACCTGTGATCTCTTCCTCCCTTTTTTCCCCCAATGTGGCAGTCCCAGAAAAGAGCCAGAGGGCTTGGCTGTATTCACCCCTGGCTGTTGCAAGCTGGATTTAGGACTGACATGTCTCTCAGGCAGTTCTCACCACCACTGCATAGGTGTATGACAGACTGACAAATCTCCCAGGCAGCCTTGCAGGAGGTGATGGATTCAGATTGCCATTAGCTCAAACTTGTGACCTCAGTCATGTAAGAAGGTATAAAGACTGCTTCTAATTAGAGACTGGAATAGAATGAGAAGGGCTGTGAGTGATCAG
This sequence comes from Pachycephala philippinensis, assembly GCA_013397055.1. Taxonomy (NCBI): domain Eukaryota; kingdom Metazoa; phylum Chordata; class Aves; order Passeriformes; genus Pachycephala; species Pachycephala philippinensis. Next base: position 17,078 of record VWZT01016510.1, on the reverse strand, counting down.
TGCAATCACTGAAACAACAAAAGTTGAGCAGTTGAGCAAGCTGGTGTAGTGGGTAACATCCCTGCCTGTGCCATGGGGGTTGGAATGACGTGATCTTTAAGGTCCTTTCCAACCCAAAGCATTCTATGATTCTGTGCTTATAGAAAGGGTGTGAAATTAAACTCTATTTAATATCAGGAGAGACACAGTCTTTCTAGGGTACAGTGCCTGCAGTGGTAGATGAAGGAGGACATACGGATCTCACAAATGAAAGAGGCTGTACGAATGTCATACAACCATTTCTCTCTGTTGATGACTTCTTCCATACATCTAACCCATGGGCTGTCAAGTTAGCTGAAATGAACTTCATATGGACTGTTGATAGTAATATTGTAAAAGAATTTCTTTCGATATATTCTTACACCAATGAAGCTGAGTTCTACCTTTTCCTGTGTTTAGACTGGAGACCCATGTCTGCCCCACTGGCACGTATGTTGCTGGTGTACAGACATGGATGCACAAAACTCATGGTACTGGATGCTTGGCACTGTCTCAACCTTTGTGGACCAGTCCCTCCCTATTCCATTGCCCACCTCTCCCACTCTCTATAAATCCGAGGAGTAGCATTTCCATGACTAACCAGAACACTTAATTGTGTGGACGTGTTCAGATGCCCAGCAATGACATCTTTTAGGCAGAAGGTATTTGAAGAATGAAGAGGTTTGACTTATTTCCCACCTTCTGACTTCATCAAAAATGGACAGAGGTGGTGAGATTTAGGCCTCTCCATGGAGCTCCCCAGTCCAGGATCTGAAGCAACGTCCAAGAAAATCAGACTCCTCTGTTGACTGGAATGAGTCTGAACATTAAAAACTGTACGGTGCTGGAACTATCTGTCCATTACATAAATACATAATCCTTGATAAAGAGGTCTTTGAATTGTCGTCTTGACCTCTACGTGTTTAAATAACATCTCACAACTCCATCACACAAGTCTGTCTTGTTCATATGCCAGCACCATAGGATATGTCCTGTCTGTGGTTACACGGGAAAACATGCTTTCCCTCACAACGTTGACATGCTACCCTATTGAATTGAGTTGCTGAAAATCTCCCAGACCTCTTAAAATATGAGGGTCAGGAAAGTGGTAAACCCCCATAAAATTAATCAAAATCAAGCACATGGAGTCAGAAGTAATCCCAACAAAAAGAAACAGATCCATTTTATGGAGTCATATAGTCCAACCTTCAGCTAATGCAGAACTGTACCCCAAAAATACAATGCTGTCATTTCAAAGCAAAATTCTTGAAGTTCCAGCTTTGACAGTTCCTGATCTCTGTGATGGTGCTTAGTGAGAACTTTCTATGGTTATACAGTCCCCATCTATTGGCTTTTATCTTTACTTATTTATTGCTATTTTTTTTATTTTCCCTTACTGTGTAATACATTTTAACTCTGTGAAATTTTACCTTATCATACTACCACTTCTCTTGATGGAGTTACCTAAGTTCTTAACATTTGTTCATAGAATGTGTAAGTTCAAAAACATAGAAATAAATTCCTGGTCTTGAATACTTTCATTTATAAATGACAGGCCACTTACTTCTTCTGCAGAGTAAGTACCAGTAAGATGGTAGGATACAGAAATATGGCACTAGTAAGTGTCACCACTGCTATCTGTTCTTCATTTCTCATTTAAGGAAGCTAAAGGAATATCCCAGGAGGCCAAACTGACAAATAATGATATAAAACTCATTGTTTAAGGCAGTAGTAGAACAACTGCTTTGAATAAAATGAGATCAGTCTATGATTTTTCATTCCAAGGAAAAGGAAATCTATAGGCTCCATCAGATTTGGTTAGTTGCAGAAGCAGTTAAATCATGTCAAGTTCTTAATGTAATTTGAAACCTAACCACTGTGAGTTACCTACAAGAATTTCTAATCGGCACCTTCCCCAGATAAGTTTCACATCATATCATGTCTTTGAATAAGCCTGTGCTAAGACTAGAACTAGACTGGAAATCAGGACAACAAAGTTCCCTCCCAGCTTGTCACTTATCAACTGTAATCTTGGCAAACAAATTTCTCCCACCTTCTTCATTTATTCCCTGTCTTAATCCTAGTTACATTTGCTTAGAATTGGACTGTTTTTCAGTGGGGACTGTACTTGAACAAATGCACACACAGCATTTGGCACAGTGGGATCTTCATCTTGATGGTGACCACTGGATGCCACTGAGATTCAGATCAATAGTAACAGCTAGAGAAACTCTCCTGCCTCCCTCATTCCATCTTCTCCTTCTTCAGAAACAAACAAGTAAGCCAACGCACACTAAACCCGGCTAAATAAGTTCATAAGTTAAAAACATAATCTGTTCCTTTTTCATATTTTTATACCATGAAAAGTATTTAAAAAAACAAAAAAAAAAGAAAAATGGGAGATTTTCAGATATTAAGGTTGGAGAATTTAAAATTCAAAGACAAATAACCCCATCAAATTACCCTAAAAGAAGAAATATTTGCATCTGATTATTTAAACTCTTCTCTGGACTTTGGTTTCCCAGCTTCTTTCAGATGTCCATATCATATTTAGATGGTTTTCCATGGCCAAAAAATGCCCTGGTTTTGTTGGTTTTTTTTGTTTTCTTTTTAACATCTTAATATATGTCATGTCCTGTAGCCTGAAATACTATCACTTCTTGAGAAAAGGAAAATCTGGGGCATTTTAGTCAGTATGGAAAAAAAATTATTTTTGCTTTGTCTGGGGAAGCAAGCACTGAACACATGAATGCACTGTGCCCACTGGGGTCTGGCTGTACATTCATTATACAAGGTCAGGGTCTCACTTCCATTCCTCCTAGTGTAATTTAGGTAAAGCCACCACACAATGCCTGACCTTTCCATGGGACAAGCTCCCTGTCTCCCTCCTGACATGCTGCAGTAAATTTGTGTGTAATTAAACACAGTGTTCCGACATGCTGGGTCTCTGTGGCCATCTGGCCTCCCCTCTCCGGCTGACCTTTCAGATTGAATCCGGCACAGACCACCAAGGCCGGCAAGTGGCTAGTGTTGGAGAGTGGCACAGCAAAGCAAAGAATGTCTGCTCAGATTAAAACATGCTCCCTGCTGATCCACATGGAATCAGGAGCAGGAGTCATGGCAGAAGAGTAGGAATGCAGCTTTGCTTCTCGGTGATGTTTCAGCTACACCTTGGGCACAAGATACATCCGAGTCCCAGAAACGATGAGAATCCAACTGGCAAAAGAGCAAGTAGGGAAGACCAGATTCTCCTCTAAGGAGTTTGTGATCTGAAACACCAACTTTGGAAGGACTGAAGCCTCTTCACAGCAGGGTCTTCATAAGGTTACACATGTTGTTAGTGGCCTGTGCTGATCTAGTTATCTATCAGACAGCATAAAAACTCTGGGTCATGAAGGTGGGAGGAGATGGGGAACAGCCAGACTGAGAATCCAACTACAAGAATTTCCTTTATCCTACAGAACAATACCTAAAACCAGAACTCTGTCTGTAGGAAGCTGTGAGAAAACATAATGATATGGTGCGATATGCCATGTTTAGAAATACAGTTGCTTTGAAAAAAAGCCCCATGACAAAACTAAGTGGTAATGCTGGGCATCTACAGGCATTCTTTGCAGGTTGTAGATACTGTTCTGGAAGAACTACAAAAGCAAGCAGATGATTCACAGGACTTGGTTACAAGACTGCGAGTCAACTCACCTATCTTCACTCCTCTATGTCTGCATTTGAACTAATCCTCTAGTTTATAGTCAGAGAAAAAAACCTGAAAATTCCACCCATCTGACCAGTCTGGGAAGCTGTGCTGGGTAGAGGTTTCAACCATTCAGATTTGTAATGAGCAGTCAGAGAAATCCCACCCTGGCTTCTTTATTTACCCGCATAGCAGTGAGCACCATTGCAATGATATAAGGGGATCTCAAAAGTCCTTTAGGGCCCTGAAAGTCAGGCTGTCTGTTCCCAGCTATGACAACCTCAGTATATTTAAGAGAAATGACCTCTTTGTGCATCATTTTTTCTAACAGAAAAAAAAAAGAAGACCATGAAACAGTAATATGAAAAACTGTGTTCCTCTAAATTACAGAAGGATATTACCACCAGCTCTGACTAGCATTGTCTAGAAAAATTCAAAGTGTGAGAAGCCTAAAAATGAACAATTTTGAAATATCATTCCCTCAAACAAATAGTACTGCAAATCTGGATACATCCCTTGGAAACATTTCTCTGCCATGACAGGCATTTAGGACTAAGATTAACTTCCTGTTAGTAAGAAATATCATTATCATGCTGGTTCTTTTCTGCATCAGGAATGAAGACACCACAAGGGAAAAGGCACGGCAATGTACTTTCAGACCAGTCTCCATCATTAGAAACTCTGCTGTTTATCATCAGCTTCTTTCACAGACAGTCCTAACAAGGAAGTGGCGGTATCTTAGGCATCTAAATGACCTTTTGGGTTCAAGATTTTCAGATGCACTCTATCAAACTTATTACTAAAATCTTATCACATAACCTTCCCTCTGCTTTGTCTTTACACTGATGTTATTAATTCTCAACCCCATCTTCCTTACGGCTCACAATCCCATTGTCCTCTAGAAGTTTCATGATATTTTCTCTGTCTTTATATTCCATTATTTTAATGGGGAGAGAAGTTAGATTTATAGGACAGTAATTGCCAGGACCAGGAGTAAGAAAAAGACCTATTTTTTTGTAGGTCATCCAGCCATTTCTATTGCCAGTGTCCGAATGTTCCTTCCTGCATATGTTTCCCTGTTTTCTCAATGTGCCTTGAGGTCTTCTCAACTTTGGATTTTCCACCCTTTCCTTTGGGAGACCACAGCTTGATATACTTCAGTGACAGTAAGTGTTTTATTCTTGATATATATTGCGAGTTTTTCTTTGCCTAATTGTATCCCATTATTCTTAGCTATATCCCCATGGACCATCTTAAATAATTCCTTCCTTCATTGGCAACTTTCCCCTTCAAGTTTGTGTATTTATTTCTTGTCCTTTTAATCATCCTTTAAGAAAAACACAGCCTTTCAGTACCTCCATCCTTGAGATATAGAGGAGATGTCTCTACCTCTACCAGTTAGGGTAGTTCTTCCTGTACTGAAAGCCACAGAGCTTATCAGGGTAATTTCCTTTTCCTATAACCACAAAATACTTAAAATGGAAAAGTTTTACCATACAGTGAAAGGGTAAGAGTGTTAGAAGGAAAAGCTGAAAGAAAAGGTTTTACAGTAAAGTGACCTAATGCGTTTAGTGAGCTTAAAACCATAACTGGGGGAGTTCTCTGCAGGATCTTTGGAAAATTGACCCCCGTTGAACTGACCTCCTTAGTAACCTTTACTTGATCCTACATGGTGAATGATATGCTGCAGCACTCCTCTAAAAGACAGAATAAAACCAAGGTCCTGAAAAGAAAATTAAGCATTTCAGGACTATTAAAGCAAAATACTCACACTGAATCAAGCACTTGGGTTCTTTCTGTGCTGTCCCCTTCCTGCAAATTAGCTGTTTCGAAGCTTCTCTTATCTAGGCTCAGAAAGAAGCAAAGTTTTCGCCGGATGAAAAATCTGTTTCCTGCCCACTTTGAGTTTTAAGTCAATATTTTGCAATTTCTAAGGATCAAAAATATAGGATTTCAACTCAATTATAGGGTGCAGATTTGGTTGCACTTTGCAACTGAATCTTCAGTATCAATACCAGCATCATATTTCTCATTTTGTCACCAGGGCACAGTGAGGATTTCTTAGTTAATGCCTGTAAAGGAGCAAGAAATGCTGTTTAAATGTTATTCTTATGAGCTCTTTGGTTTTTGGGACTAGTTTAATTTCTGTTCAAACTGTCACTAATACTTCCTTGACCTTTTGATTCAGCTGCAGCACCTCTGGCAAGAGAACTCACTTTTGAGCCTGATGATATTTCATCCATTTGATTTACCCCTGAGCCTGAAGCACAGTTATTTACAATCAGAATTAAAGCATTGGAAAAAAAGGGCTGTAGAGTTAGTTCTTCAGCCCTGGTCAAAAATCTGCAATACAGAAATTGTCAAAAGAAGAGGCAGAAAACAGAGACAAAGTGTGTCGGTGTCGAGCCTTTCTTGTCAACATGCTCCTTTTGCAGCTTTTGAGGTGGGAGGAAGAGATGTAAATCAAATCCAACGGAGTGTTAGATAGAGTAGAACTGACATTTGAAGCTGCAATACCTTAAAGTCAATATCATTATCTCTGATATTTACTGTAGCACACAATGCTTGGATGAAATGGTAAAGTTCACCCATTCTTCCCGTACACACCACATTGTCATATGTGCTGTTACAGACGTACACACACACACACACACACACACACACACACAGAAATTAGAAATAGCTTCACCTAAACGTCCAGTGTAAACTTCCATCTAAGGACATCTGCTGCTCAGGCTCCTCAGAAATACTGTGTTGGTGGGTGAGACACTTTTTGAATATGATTTGTCTTATATATATATAGGTTATCTCACTTAAATGCCATTTTGAAGCATAAATGCTGGTACTATTTGGGATGAGTGGTTGGTGGAGAAGACTAAAATGACTGAAAACATAGTATCTGAAGGGGCCATGTTTTGAGGGCTTCTCAGGTGGGTGCAAGATAACAAGAATTTCTCTTTCACTAAGACATCTGCATTCAGACAGTCAGGACTTTATGTTGGTAACCAGTGGAAAGAAAGAAGCAAGCCTTGGAAACACACAGATGAGTTAATTGAGATGTGTATCTCAGGGTGTGATGAACCACTCTCGGGAGAGGACTATTTCTCTCCACTGTCCATAAAGGGAGTCTAGCATAACTAGTCCAGACTTTGATGTCTCTCTTTTGGCCTTCAGGTTTAGGACAGATGGGTCTCATCCCATGTAGTATTTTTTCTTTAGTGTGGAAAGATTATAGATCTTTAATATGGCGGAAAACGAGAGTATGGGACCAAGAACTCCTGCAATTTCTTCCTGGCTCTGTAATGAAGCTCTGGAGGGGTCTTTTGCAAACTTAGGCACTGGAATCATTGAGTTATTTCTAAATATATCCATCAATTTTCTACTTTACCAATGGGGTCTGCTGAGTGACACTAAAGACTTCCAGAAGAAAAGCTTCATTCATTTAACCACTGGACCATTGTTGCTCATGTCACAAAACTGTGTTTGAGTCCTTCTTTCAGTGATGAGTACTTCTTCTCACTTACTTTTTATGTCTTTAAACAACATACTCTGTTATCTCCTTTACTGAATGCTGTCTCTTTTAATGGAAACCTCACCTTGGCACCACTTGTGCCAAGCGGAATAAAAACCTTCTTTCTGCAGCCATGAAGGCCACAGACCAAGATTTCAGAAAGTCTCTGGTGTTTCTGACACTCACATCATGCTATTGCCACAATTTTGACTCAGAAAATACCCAACAGCATGGAATAGTCCCAAACTTTTGGTATATGGCTACTGCTGCTGTCAGTGGGTAAAGGCTATGTGGAAACTTGTGGACCATAGTAGGGACAGGGTTTCAGTCTCCTGACTGATGACCTGAGAGTGATGTAGGCTGAGAGCAAATTATCTTGGTGATTAGAGGAAATGACTGGGAGAAGAATTTATTTGAGCAGATAGGAATTTTATGGCTATTTCAAGGGATGCCAGTGTTTCTAGGTGCCAGAATACTCCATACTCCATGTGATTTAGGTTGTTTCTTCTAAGAAATGAAAAAAAAAAAAAAAAAGGAAAAAGCCACCCACAAAAAGAGCCTTCCCTCTAGGTTCTCAGCTTCATTATTAATAAACTCCGAGTTGCCTCCCTGAGAAATGACCACCGAGATGACGTAAACTGTCTTGACTTCAAAAGGAATCCTGCTCATTTTCATGCCTTTGTAATTTTACATGAATTAAACACTTTAATGTGATCAAGAGATGCATTCATCATGTATGGCATTATCTTGGGAGATGAAGGTGTTTCCTTTTTTCCTGTTTTCTTGATGGAAATGTTTCCCCTACTTTGCCGTTATCTGAAGGTTTGGCCTTCAAGAGTAATCATTCCTATTACTACAGCACCAGCCAAAGTGGAAATAGCAAAACACACAGAGTAACAGAGAAGACAACACTGGAATGAACAAAAAAATCCTGCAAAGCACTTTCAATTTTTTAGAGGGGATTTGAAAAGCTGTCAATTTTCTGCTGCTAGCTGACTAGTTCTCTGTACCTCTAGCCACAACAAGCAATAATAATGAAGCTTTCCTCTTCCTATTTCTTTACCTGAGCTTCTCAGAAGTCTTGACTAAATCTTAACCTGGAAGCCTGGCATCTGGGAAAGCTAGATAGGCTTTGCTATGAATTCTTGGCTGTTTTCAGGATTCATTATTCAAAGACATGCTCTTGGATGACAGGAGTTGACTTTTTATAGGACAGAGGGCCAGTGCTGGAGCTGACTTGTTTTTCATGACAGGGAGCATAACAAACTGTAGTGGAAAATGGTGTTCCCTGCCTTAGACACATCAATTCCAATGAAAAGAAAATGGTCAGAGCTTCTTTTCTTTTTTGGTGATACCAGTGCTTACACAGGTACTCTTTCCCCACAGTCCCTCGGTCTCAGTTTTTAATTTAAAGAGCTTTGTTTGCTTTAAGCGTGTGCTAAATGCTGGACACCAGTTTACTCTGTCCTTGTTTTTTCTTGTCTATTTACAAATTACTGACTGGTTTTCTCTGCTGGTGAGGGTGCCTTCTAACTTTGACTCATTCTCTAAACAGCAGAGTTTCTCTTACATTCTGCATCACAGATTCTCTTCAAATCACACTTGAATTTTAATTTTTCCCTGCAAAAATGGGACTACACCTGGAGGTTCTGAGGCTCAATTTATGTTTAATCTGTTAAGGATGCTCCACTTTCTCACTGCCCCCATCTTTAGGGAGCTGATATTTCATTCACCTGACGTGTGACAATTTTTAGCTATTCTGGGACATTCATTGCTTGGAAACTGCTCTGCAAACTGTTTTGTAAAAAAAGTTCAGATTAATGTGTTCCTTGTAAGAGCATCAGGCCCTTTACATGATATCATTCTACTTGCAAGGAATGCAGTCTTGTTTTCCCCAAGTTAGTCCGTCACGTCCAACTGCTGACAATCCTGTCAACCCACTCTGGAAGTCTGAAATAGTTTTACAAAGGGTGGAAATTCCTGACTAAGAAATACATCACACCTCCGATAGAAGGAGGAATGCAGTATGGTCATGCAGCTCCTCATGCACCTCCTGATGGAGGTATGGAAAGCAGAGCCCAAGTTAGAAGAAATGGAAAGATTCTCTAGACTTGTCCAGGCACCCTCCAGCCTAATCCCAACACTATTCTCCTGCTTCTTTAGGATCTCTTTCCTAAATATGGGAATATGGAAAAAACCAAGAACCAGGGCTTTCAATTTTTGTGCTGAGACTAAAGCCCACGCATAATACCAAACGTCTTGGAATCACTTGTCTGAAATTCTGCTTTCCTCAGAAAACTCTGTTTTCTTCAGAACTCTCCTAAATCCCTGTGCGTGCTCCGAGTCAGAAAGGAGAATGAATGGGTGAACATTCCAATGTGCTCTGTCAGTTCATCCTGTAGCCCTTACTGTGTTAAGTTAAAGGTTTCAGAAAGCTCTTCCTGTTTCTTTTTCTTGGACAATGTGTGTTGCTTTGCCAAAGAAGAATGAGGCACAGCAAAAGAGAGCCACAGGAGGGCTCATTACTTTCTACAGCCAAGAAGAGCTGAGGAGAAGAGACGGAGCAGGCCAGCTGGCTGATGTTTGGAGACAGGAGAGGGCAAGGAGTGCTAAGAGACTCACCACTGAACAAAGATCTAGTTCACCAGGACGTGTGGTTTCCTTAATAGTATTTTAGGTGACCTTTGCATTCTGTGACTCGGTTGCCCTACCTAAGAAAAAAATCAAAGCAAAGGTATTTACTGGGCAATATAACTGCCTCAAAATAGATCCTAGCCTTGAGGAGCATATTAGCAGCTTGATAGCTCCCAGTACTATGAGGCCTTGATTCCAATTAAACCCATATCCTACAGAATTTAGTGGGAATAGCATTGGCGTGCCTTTTATGGAATTCAATCAGGTTTATAGTTAATAAATCTGTGTGAAAGGGGGCTAATAAATAAATTACTGAAAGAAAAATCTGGCTTTCACAGCCGGAAAAGAGCCCCAAAACAATCCAGAATTTTAGTTATGAGAACTGCAAAAAAGGATTTTGTAGATAAAAGACAAAAATACACCTTTGGCAGCATTTTATTTACTCATTTAATTGTTATTCACTCTCTAAGCTGATGCATTTTCGTATCAGAGTGGGATGATCTATTGCTTAGCAAACAAAAATGATCTAAAGAAGAGATGGAAGAGATCTACAGGGACAGATTTTCGAGCAATTTACATGCACTCTTATATATACAAAATATGAGCACCGTTGCACACATAACTATACATGCAAGCCCGTATCAATGCATATGCAAATAAGGCTATTGTGCAGGGTATTATGCCCAATCAGCGATTCAATTGGTGCAATTAACCAATTTCTACACAGAACTCTTGTAACTGGGCAGGCAAATTAATGCAACTGCATGCAAAGCTTACACCAGCACTTGTGTACCTAAACGTTCTGTGTCTCCAGCCCATTAAATAAGGGTCTGTTTTAATTAGAATGTGTAATTCAAGCCAGACCAGATCACAGTGTACTTGGGAGTCCAGTAAATAGAAACAGAAACATATTTTCTGCTACGCTTTGTCATTCAAAGACACCATGAACCCCCCCACCCTTTCCCTTGGATTATGAAATTGCAATCAGAGCCTCTCAGGCTTTAATACTGGAAAAACATTTCTCCTGATGTTCAGTCTTAATTTTCCCTTGCTTAACTTAATCTTATATCCTCTAGTCATCCTCCCACTCTAAACACCATCTCCCACAGAACCACAAAGTGGCTGCTGTGTTTGCTTAACTCAATTACAATATTTCTAGGAAACAAATTATTCCTGTGTGAAGAAAACAGGAGATATAGAAGGGGGTCTTCTTCCATGGGTCTTTTTGGTGACAAGAGTCCTATTTTGACAAGTTTTGACAGGGTCCAGTTAAGCAAAGTTAACCTTGAGTGGCACCTTTGAAATAATTATACCCTAAACCTTTCCTCAGTTCATCTCAAAGCCAGGCTCTGGATGGAAAAAGTAAAGCAGAGAAGAGGAAATATCTTCAATGAAGTTTCATTGTAAATCAGTAACCAAGAAAGAATAGAGTCTAGATCTCCTGAGAACAAGGACAACAGCAAAACCCAGTGACTGAAAGGATTTTCCAAGAAATTTTGTCTAAAGCTCTTGTTCTTCAGTTGCACCTACACTGGTAGGCCACTGTGACAAGCTTAGGCTGTGTGAATGAACAGTGGACGGATCCTTGAATTTGTCATGGGAGTCCTTAAAATGATACAATTCAGCCCTAAGGGCTGCAAAATCCCAGAGTCACTTTGTTTGGAAAGGGGTCATTTGGTCCAAGCTCTGCTTGAGCAGTGCCAACTAGGATCGGGCTCCCTTCCTTAACATACATATATATATTAAGATGATTTTTTTAGTTTCAATCCTTTGATGAATGTGCTTTTTATAAGTACGGAATGCTTATTTTGTTAATGCAACCATGCCATGATAAAAGCGAAAAAAAAAATTAAAGCCTTCAAAAGTAAAAAACTTGTCCAGCTGCAAAGATGAGGTTTATCTACGGATTTTCCTTATATGGGTGATGGTGTTAAACCAGTATAAACTCAGTGGTACACCACTGAGTTAAACCCTTGTCGCTACAAAACCTGCTTCAGCTAATGGCTTAAAAACATTCTGCTTTATCAGGCTTATGTAATATTATGCTTTGCAGATCACACATCTTACAGCTGTACTAGAAGCACTTATTTTATGTTCAAGGTCCCCTTTCCTATATATCAAACAACACAATAATGAAGAATTATACTGAGTTGCTAAAATATTAGAGAGAAAGAAGGAGGGAGAAACACATTTTTGCAATGTTTTGAACCTAGTGTCACTGGGATTTTTTTAATGCCTAAGAGGCAGAGTAATTTTGCTCTAGTTCCACATTAATTCCTGCACAATATTCATTGGGGATATTATTTTTTTACAAGACATTTTAAAACCAGGCCTGAAAACAAGCAAAATCCATTACTGACTTACAGTAAATTCCTAAAGGATTCTCTGTACTTCTGTTCCTACTTCAAAATGGCTATACACACACACACACAAACAGATTCAGCAAACGTGGCAGTATATTTTAAGATTAACTACCCTGAAGAAAATAAGACAAGAAACAGTAGACCCCATTCAGTAAATTTATTGTACTTCCTTAATTTCCAAACCTCAAAAGCACAATGGGCGCTTATAGTGCATGATCATTTTTAATTCCTAGAAATTGATTTAAGATGGGAACATTCCTAACCATGACTTCCAACAAACCATTCAAACAATGGCCCTGTTCCTAGATTTGAACACTCTGGTAAGACTTGTAGCTTTGTTGAGGCTCCACACTTAACATGAAGTAGAACTAAACTTTTAAATCTATTCTTTGCCACGAAGCCAGGAGAAGCTAGTAGCTGAATTGTATATCTGTGGTAATACACATGTATAGACATATATATATATCTATATAAGTACATACAGAACAATATTTAAAATATGTATAAATATATATATGCATATATAAAACTATATATACACACGTTGTGTAATACTGCAGTAATGGCAAAGATAAGTGATGAGTAAGATTTCCCTTAAATAAAAAAAGAAAAGGAAAAAGTGAAAGAAGAGATAGTGTTATATTTCCCAGTGTTATGCAGGTAAGGAAGAAAAACTGGAGAACTTTCTTAGATATCTGCATAGAGTGTACAAACCATGCCTGTTGAGGCTTTTCCTTGGGATTAAAGGGATTTGGATCAGATCCTAAGGAAAGCTGTGGCTGCAGAACTGGGAAACAAGTTGGAAGGCTGGTGAATGAACCTCAGACCTTCAAAAGTCTGAGAATGAGGAGAGGACTTTGCATACCTGATGGCCTGAATGCTAAAGAACCCCCTGACAAAACAACAAAAAGAAGCAAGCTACAAATATCACAAAAGTTCTTATTATCTAGCAAAAAGAGTTTTGCCCATGATATTTGGAAGTGCTGTAAATTCTGCAAAGATACATACAGGTGAGAACAAAACGGCACAAATATTTAATGTCAGCACTGTCTAATTCTTATCCCATGTGATTTGGCTTAGGCTGAGGATTACCCAGGTAGCTGAATTTGCAGTCAGACTGCCGTGGCTCTTTGCTAGCTGTCAGGAGTCAGGATAGTGAGCAGCGCATTTTACCAGCACTGCTCCTGCTCACAGAATGAAAGGCATGGTAGATAACTGTGCTACAGAAGTCTGCTTCTGAGATTGCAGATGGGAAGATGAGGCCAAGAGAGTTGGTTTCTGAGGTTTTGATTGCAACTTTGGACACTCAGTTTGTGTGTTCTAAAGTCACTGATTGTCCTGACTTCTCTCTTGGCTCAGATTCCAGTTGCTTCTCAGAAGCTCACGTTCTCTTTTCTCTGCAGTGGTTTATGTTTGCTCCTTTCACTTCAAGCATCCCTCTTTAAAGCATGCAAAATCAGAACTTACCCCGACAGATACTGCTCAAATTTTTGAGTCTGCCATAAGCACAGGGAAAATCTCCAGGGCTGGGATTTTGATCAGGAACCTGCCACCTTTTTGTGCTCTAATGTCCACAGATGTGGCAAGAGGAGAACTTATATGAGGAAAGACTCTCTTGGATCCTTTGTCACACCACTCAGTGTGCATCCAAGGGATTGGGAGACACAACACCTCCAAAAATATATGCACATATATAACCTCTCCCTATGTGCACATTTCACACTAAGCCAAAGTTTTGGAGATTAGAGGAAGCGGCAGTGAATTTAAGTGGCAACAGCAGAATAGAAAGGCATTTTGATGTCACAGGAAAGATTTTTGCTCTCTCTCCTACTACTTCCCTGTAATGTTTTATTAATGTACAAGCAAAATCTAAACAGCCACTGAGATTTCCCCATCAAAAGCAGGGGAGGAGGAAGACTTCATCTCAGTTCTATTTTTAAAGCAAGAGAAGGAGGGGGGAACGTGATTTTATATTTAGACTTTCAGACAAAGAAAGGGAAGATGGAGCGAGTAAAATGGTACCTTCAGAGTACGTCTTAGGTTAACGTGATGCTGATTGTGCTTCCCCTCAGTCTTACAAAAATAAAAGATCCCTGGCTTATTCTATAAATTGCTGAGTCGTTTACATATAAATGACTCCTCTCTATTTAGCTACCTCCTCATTTTTCCTTTTTTTTTTTTTTTTAACTTTGGACTTTGTATCATCTTCATCTATTCTGCCAGACAATAAAACAGCTGAACTCATCATCAGAATTTACAGGCTAAGGCTTTGCTCTGGTCACCAGCCTAGGGCAATGCAACACAAAGAGATTCAGTCAGGGCTAAAAAGAAGGTACATGAGTGTGTGACGGGGCAAAATTAAAGAGAATTATTTCCAGGGATAATTATTCTATGATAACTACCAGATATGTGCCTTGTATGAAGATGGCCTTGTATAAACAGTCGAAGCTGGCTTTGCTGGGCAGGAGATCCTTTGGTGTCCTATGTTCAACTATATTGGGAAGTAGTGAATGTGCTGCTGTGTAGAAGCCAAATTTAAGTCTACAAACTGCATGGAGCTCCTGTGGGAGGTGTGTCCCTGTGCTGTCCTGTCCAGCAACGTGCAGCAGGGTAGGAGCTTTTATTCTGGTGTCTGGGATGTCTGCTACAGCCACACATCTATCAGCACCCTCTGGCTCACCAAAAGGTCCTCGAGTACAAAGCCTACATGCTTGTCAGAAGGTCTGTATGATCACCAGTGTGTGTCTCTGTGTGTTCAGGCACGTATGGGTACACACTGACTTGCATATGGTTATGTCACATTGTTCGAGTGCGTTTTGCCTTGTTTGAAAGTCTCGGTGAGAGTGTATATATCTGCCTTTAAAAATTGCATTGCCGCAGCATATAAATATTTATATATGTAACTGTCATAAATCTGTCAGCTTGGCAAACGTATGAGTCGCCAAGGTAACTTTGGGAGATTTTTATTGAAGAACTCATAAGCTGGAGTTGAGGAATAGCTGAAAGAAATGAGAATTAATGGCTACTCAACATCACTGTCATAAAGTTAGTTATCCCAAGTTCCAGAAAATGAAACAGAAAGAGTGTTGGTAACCACAGGCACAGTTTAAGTACACCAGATTTGCAAAAAAAGCTTAGTATTTTGACTAAAACTAAATCAGGGTACTAGGTCAGTATACTGTGTGCTGCTGGGCAACCCTGGGCAGTCACACTTGGAAACCAAAGGCTGTTGTCCTCCTGCACTACACTAGGAATGCTTTTGGAAGAGCTAGCAGAATTTTCAGTAGGTTTTTAGATGTGTGGCAACTCACCAAAAAATCCATCAAACAGAAAATATCTCCTAATTGAAAGCTCACTTGCATGTAGACATGTACTCTTTTGTGATTGTACAGTTTTTTAGAGGCACTTGGTGATGAAGTTTGCTTTGCTAAGTTTTGGTTAAAGGCAATGAAGTGATATTGCAGAGATGCTACCATAACCTGAAAACACCTTTTCTTAGGGCTTGTCTACACAGGAAAGTCTTTCCAGAGAAGGCTGTGTCCTCCTGTCAGCTGGGGTAGAGTTAACTTTCTTTCTTGTGGTTGATATAGCGTTTCCTCTCAGATTTAGTATGAAAATAATGTTGAAAACACATTGATGTTTCAGCTGTTGCCTACTAGTGCTCAGTCTGATCAAGGACCCTTCAGTGTCCCAAGCTCTGTCCCAAGCAGGTGCACGAGAAGGTGGGAGGGAGCATGGCCAGGAGAGCTGACCCCAACTGGCCACAGGGTTTATCCATACCACAGATTGTCATCCCAGTACGTAAACTGTGGGGAAAGCTGGACGGGGGACTCATATGGCTGCACATCAGTTGGTGAGTGGTGAGAAATAATAGATATTATTATTATAATTATTGTTGTTGCTGCTATTGTTACTGTTTTGGTTTTTATTTGTTTGTTTGATTAAACTTTCTTTATCTCAAACCACAAGTTTTCTCATTTTTACTCTTTTGATCTTCTCCCCCACCCTGCTGGGTTTCGTGAGTGTATAAGTGGCTGTGTAGAGCTTATTGCTGACAGGGGTTATCCATGGATAACTGGTCAGTGCTTTTTCACCTGTGGCCCACTGGCTTCTGCTGGCTCACATAAAAAGCTTTTCATAAGGCTTAGTGTTCCTGAAAACTGACTT
>VWZT01016481.1:0-31620 GCA_013397055.1 Pachycephala philippinensis | reverse complement strand
TGCTTTCACACTTTTTTTTTTCCTTCTTTTAATTCGTGCTGAAAAGCAGACCTTGTCGGGGTGCAAGTGACTTTTTCCAGGGAGCTATGAAGAAATACTCTGAATGTCTGACTTGGGTGTGAAAGTTCCAGGAAGGTATTTTTCAGTCCCTGAAGGTGTCAGATAGTGCTCTTGCTGAGTACGGCTCTGCTGGGCATACATAAGTGTACTTCTCCCTGTGTAGGTTATAACATATTTGACCAAGTGAGCTGTTTCATTCCTGTATTTCAAGGGATACCTGCAAAGAGTAGGCTTTTGCAGTACACATAAAGAAGAATCATAACATATGGCATAGAAAATAATAGATCTATTTTGTAAATAAGCGCCCAGGGCCTACAGGGGAAGAGGTAGAAACACGGGCTGAAAAAGGAAAGAAATCAGTAATCCAGAAGGACACTGAGACAGGATACTTGGGAGTACAGGATACTTTTCCCCTTCTTTCAATAGAGTTTATTCTTCCCAAGCATATGATTAATACACCAGTAATAATCATGGTGTGCAGTCTCCACTCCACTTGCCTTCAGATTGCTTGGAAGGATAGTTCTTGTTTGCAGGCGACCATAACTGCACGTTTTGAAGGCCCTTTGAGATTTCAGGTTGCTTGCATCCAGGTCACCTCAGACAGGGATGACAGAACTTTTCAGTAAATTTTCCAGAAGGGAATCTTCTTCCCATTGTATGATTTCAGAATACTGCTCCAGCAGGTCTTCTTTGGCATGATCCTTGGTTGTGACTTACTTCTTGCCTTGGTTTGCTGAAAGTACAAGTTTTAAAGGTGTCTCATTTGCTTTCTTACAGAAAATCAGCAAAAATGGGTAAAGGTGATCCTAAGAAGCCGAGAGGTAAAATGTCTTCATACGCCTTCTTTGTGCAAACCTGTCGGGAGGAGCACAAGAAGAAACATCCAGATGCATCAGTGAACTTCTCAGAGTTCTCAAAAAAATGCTCAGAACGATGGAAGGTAGGAATACCTGCTTAAATAAACACCCACGAAACCTTAAATGACTGCTTTGTGCAAAATACCATTTGAGATTGTAAATTATTTCTTTCAGATTTCAGGTTTTGGGTAAGTATGAAATACAGTTGGAAGATGAGTAGTAACTATCCATTGTCCTTGTCTTACCTTTAGCTCCCCCAGCTGAAATTTTGGAATGGACTTTGGTATGTTTTTGAATCTTAAAATACTGTTTTGACCCTTATGTGTCCCTTCTGAGGTATTCTGTGATTCCAATTGCCTTCCAGACTATGTCTTCTAAGGAGAAAGGGAAGTTTGAAGATATGGCAAAGGCTGATAAGCTTCGTTATGAAAAAGAAATGAAAAACTATGTACCACCTAAGGGGGAAACAAAAAAGAAGTTCAAGGATCCAAATGCACCGAAGAGGCCTCCGTAAGTAGAGTCCTTGCTTTAGGTTGTCTTGTTTGGGACTGTCACACTGGTGTGTATCTATAAAATGGTAATTCCATCCAGGAGCTTCAGAAATACAGGACTGTGTGATTTTCCTCACCAGTGGTGTAAAGATACGTTGAAATTTTAGTTATGAATGCTAGGCTTTTATTTTCAGGCTGGCTATCCCACTGTCAAAGTTGGAGTAATGGCAGCCTTTAAAAGTAGATGCAAAAATAGACTGTGTGTGATTCTGACTGATTTTTCTAATTTCTGTTAAGAGGGTAATTCCAGTGTAATACTGCAGTAAAATACTGCAGGCCCTGCTCTCACCACGTGCTGGCTTGAGCAGAATTTTTGATTGACAGTGAGTTTAAAATCGGAGGGTTTTGCACAGAACAGGTTAGAGGGGTGATCTTGCTCAAAACCAGCTTGGAAAATTAAAACTTTAGCCACTGCATAATGACAACTGGTTTCAAATTCATCTCCTACTAGACACCAATACTTCATTGTGTGTGTATGTGTGTGTTTTAAATGGAGCTAATGCTGAAGGGAACAGGGAAGTTCCTTTACAAGCTAATGTTCTAATTTGAGCTGGTGGTGTTGTCTGGAAATCCTTCTTTCATAACAAATATTGCAGCCTCCCACCTGTTAACAGTTCTGATATAACATTTGCTGCCCTAGTATCATTCACTTATTCTAATTTCTAAAGCTTTTCTCTGTGTCTGGTATATAAAATCTGCCTGTCTGAAGATCGTGCCAAAAATGGGACCAGATGTGCAGCATTACTTCAGAGTCAAGGGTGTGTTGAGTTTGCAGAGTGGCTTGTTCAGTTCTGATGCCTTCCATTGTAATCAATGTCTGTCTCACTTTTAGGTGCTTTTTCCAGATGTACTTAAGAAACAGTCACAAAGGTCACAAAAGTTACTGCTGCGGTGGAGTCTAAAATTTAAATAATCTTCTCTTATTTTTCCGCTGTAGTTCGGCTTTTTTCTTGTTCTGCTCTGAGTTTCGTCCAAAAATCAAAGGAGAACATCCTGGTCTGTCCATTGGAGATGTCGCAAAGAAACTGGGAGAGATGTGGAACAACACCGCTGCAGACGATAAACAGCCTTACGAAAAGAAGGCTGCTAAGCTGAAGGAGAAGTATGAAAAGGTAACACTGACATTCATGGAGGTGCTTTGGGGAGCTAAAGCCTCAGTTTAGATGGTTTTCTGTCTTACTGTGTACTCTGATACCTGATGTTGCAAATTATAATATACTAATGACGTAATTCATTATATTTGCTGTAAAAGGTTGCATACAGGGGCAAATGGTTCATTGCCGTAACACTAAATTGGAGTCCTTTACCTTGAACTGTTTGCATTTGTCTGTAATTTTGGGCTGTCACTGGTGGTTTAATAAATACCATGGCTTCTGTATCATTACTAAATCCATAGGTCACAGCAGAATTTGAATTAAGTTGGTAGCAGTAAGTAATGCTAGTAAGGAATGAATTGGTTCTCCCTAATTTTGGACATACTGGTGAGCGTCCCTGAATGTTAGGCTCATTGATACACATAGATGATTTTTAAAATTTATTCTTGGGATAATGACAAAATACAGAGGAGATGCTAGTTTTAGGCATGTGTTTTTCCTGGACCTACTTTGTGTCCATCTCCTTTCTAGTAATGAACTTGGTTAATTATGCATATGAAGCAGCTTGTCATACAATTTTTTAAATTATTAAGGCTAAATCCTGCCGTCATAATGGGAGTTGTAGAATTCTGTTGCGCACACAGGATTGTGCTACGCGTGGTTCTATTCCTAGAGGCAGATTCCCATCCCAATATGCAGAACCCAAGGGAAGAGGAGGGATGCATGTTGGCATCCCCTGATGATGCTTCACAAAGGGTCAGCGACCACCTATAGCTGACATACAGCACCTCTGTCCATAATGTGCTGTCACCTTCCTCTGGGTATTTCCTCTGCTGGCAAACAAATCCACTTCAAAATTTTTGCACTGTAGTGTGCAAGGTGGAACCTTTGAGCCCTGTTTATGTGCTGGAGAGGAATTGCAGGTCTAGGAGCTTTCCTGCATGGTGCTTTCTGTACAGCTTCATGGTAATAGCTTGTACGCACAGCCAAGGCAACTCAGAGGTTTTTTTAAGTGGTAGAATTATTAATCTCTATTTGCAGATATTATTTTAATTTCCACTAGTAATGTCTCTATTTCTTAAACTTACAAATGGGGTTTTAAGGGGTAGTAATCTTCAGTATTTCACTATTTGGCCTTTGACTTAGTGGGTAGCCTGTCTTCTCAGAATTTCCTGCTAAGCTTTAAGGGAATCCAAGCAAACAGTGAGATTAGTGGTGTAGTGTTTATTGGGTGGGGAATATTTGAAGATTTGCACCATATGTGTAAATTTGCTGATGTTTCTCTGTAGCTGGAGTGTGTAAGGTTTGTAGATCAATTCTCCTGCCTAATTGTTTTACCGTTTTGGCACCAAGTTGGGAAGTCTTAACTGCTTTTATGACATTGCCTTCCAGGTGCAGTTTTGACTTTTCCTGTAACAGGAACTGAATTTTGTGCGTTTCAAACGACTAGAATAAATTTATTGCATGCAGAAGGTGGCACTGTCTACCCTTTAATCAAGTTCTTATACCTTTTATTTTGTAAACTTCTGTTAGGCAGAGTTCAGTATAACTGCTCTTTGCTGAGGCACAACAGTGCAGCTGTTAGGCTGGGTCATTCTGATGTGTTCTGGGTGGCTAATCACAGTTTTGTGTCTCAAACAAGTGTTTTCCTGTGCATTTCTTTAGGCATTATAGGAGGTAGGGCTAGAAAGGGGCCTTAAGAGGTCTCCCTACTTCATTTCCATGTGGGATAGTGGGCTCAGCTGTGCCTTTACAGTCAGAGGCAGCAGCTTTTCCAGCGTGTTCCCAGAAGCCTAACAATGGAGATGCCTTAGCAGCCATAAGCAGTGTGTTCTAGCATGCCAGTGTAATTTCTATGTTAGAGGGTTCCCCCTGACCATAAGCTGCAGCTGCTGGTCCTACCCCAGTGGATGTGCAGAAAGGGCAGGTGCCTGGGTGGCTGCTTTCACAAGTGCTCTTTGGAGGTTGCTCAGACCTCTTGGCTGGTTAAATCTTTGAGAGATTCTTCCCGCTTTTCTTCTCCAAGGATATTGCTGCATACCGGGCCAAAGGGAAGGTTGATGGAGGAAAAAAAGTAGTTGCCAAGGCTGAGAAGAGCAAGAAGAAGAAGGAAGAGGAGGAGGATGAGGACGAAGATGAAGAGGATGAAGATGATGAAGAGGAGGAAGAAGAGGAGGATGAAGATGATGATGATGATGAATAAGTCTCTTTTAGAGCAATTTCTTTCTTGTCTATAAAGCATTTAACCCCCCTGTACACAACTCACTCCTTTTAAAGAAAAAAAAATTGAAATGTAAGGCTGTGTAAGATTTGTTTTTAAACTGTACAGTGTCTCTTTTTTTGTATAGTTAACACACTACCGAATGTGTCTTTAGATAGCCCTGTCCTTAGTGGTATTTCAATGGCCACTAACCTTGCCTGGTACAGTGTGGGGGTTGTAAATTGGCATGGGAGTTATAAAGCAGGTTCTTGTTGGTGCACAGCACAAATTTAGTTACATTTGGGGATGTAGTTCATTTCTCATCTTCAGTTGTCTCCGATGCATCATAAAAATAATTGTTGTTCTGTTAACTGAATACCACTCTGTAATTGCAAAAAGGAAGAAAAAAAGTTGCAGCTGTTTTGTTGACATTCTGAATGCTTCTAAGTAAATACAATTTTTTTTATTAGTATTGTTGTCCTTTCAATAGGTGCCGTTGAGAATCATACTTTTTCTTTTCTCTCTTTTTTTTTTTTTTTTTTTTTTTTTTTTTTTTGGGGGAATTTTTTTTTTTTTTTTTTTTTTCTTTTGAGGGGAACTCATCTTTTGCTTTCTTGAATGCCCGTATGGGATCACGGGAATATTACAGTTTTCATCTTTCATATAACCAGCTGATAAACAAAGCTTTGATCTGCATACCCTGCATTATCATGATAGGGTAAGAAAAGAAATATATAGGCATATGATGAAAATATTCTTCCATAACTGGAAACAACAAAAAATTCAATCTCAGCAAACGGATTCTTGTTCAGATTTTTGTGAAATGTAATATTCTATTGAGTTGCATGAGTTTACCAGTCTTGGAGAGTTGAGAAGTATAGAGTTCAATTTTACAGAAACTAAATACTTTGGGGGGTGGGGAGGGAGGGAATGTTAAATTTTGTCCTAGAAGGACCCATAGGAAGAGTGTATGTCCATCCGGTGTAGAGAAATTTACACGTGTGACTCTGTTACCATGTAATGGAAGTTATATTTGTAAATCTCTGAACACCTGGGAGCGATGAGCGTACCTAAAATGTGTAAAGTTAAAAGCATGAAATGACCATATTATTTTTTGGTGACAGGTCTGGTGATGGCCACGGGCTTTATACCATGAGACTCCTGGTAGCAAAGGGCCCACAAGAAATGATTTTTTCTTTCTAAGATTTCTATAAATGGTACCATTATTATTTGTTAAATCTATGTAAATTCATATTTGTATTCTTGAAATTCTAGTTTTAGCCCTTTAAACAAAGTTGTATATTGTCTCAAATTGAAAATGAGATAAGATGTATTTTTCCTGTTAGGTTTTATACCGCACTCTTGATGTTTGCCCATTTTTAAGTTAAATATAGTTGTATGGAAAAGTACATTTTATTAAATTTTGCATTAAAAAGTTAAATGTTTATGGTATACCAACAATGTCTAATTTGGTCAAATACAGTTCTCTTCCAAAACCAAAGCTAAGGGGTTTTTTGCATATTTAGTAAAACTTCAAGTGCTGGCAGCTGTAACTATTTTCACATATACCTGCTTACCAGTTTGGGGGACAATTCGGCAATTTTGTGGTTACAAAATTATGGTTCTCTTAAGTGCCAGTGTTTAAAAACAAACAAAAAAAAAGCATTCTTGTAATTTTACACGCTTTTGTGATGGAGTATTGTTTTGTTATACAATTTTGACTTTCAGATTCTTATTTCAATTTGCATTTATGTATAACTTCAGGAGAAATATTGAACATCTGAAATCCTGGATGATACTAATAAACTAATAATTGCAGAGGTTTTAAATACTTAGTTAAATGGCTCACTTAATACCCTAAGGATTTGGGGGTTTTTGTGTGTGTTGGTGTTCTCAGATATGTACATCCCTGCTTTCTGTTTCAAGCAAAAGAATGATGCTGTTTGCAAGGTCTCGGTATAGAAAGCGTAGGACAGACAGACTTTTTTTTTCTCCTTAAACTGGTTATTACACATTCAAATGCTCGTAACTGATGACAAATAAATTTTCTGTGCTGAAGGGTTTTTTTGTTTCCCCAGGTCATCAGAGGAAAGTAGACACATTTCTTGTTCTTGGAACAAGCACACTTAATGAGATTGCCATAATCTTGTGCCTTTGTTCTCGGTGCTTGATGTTGACAGAGGTAACCGAGAGGATTCAGCTGAACTCAAAAAAGATGAGTAGCGGGCACTTCCCCGGCAGCCAGGCACGGCCTTGGCCTTGCCTTTGACTTTAGCACATTGGTAACAAACAGAGCGTGCTCAAGGCTGAAGAGGGTAGGTAATGCAATTATCAGTGCTGCTTCCTGAGGAACAGAACCCCCTGTATCCCACTCCAGAGGCCGGTGTTGGGTGGGAGATGCACCAAAGCTTCCCTAGCTCTCCATAGTGGCTGTGGTTTTCTCAGGAGCACTTGGAACATGCCTGTAATTCAGCTGAGCTGGCACGTTGATATCAGGCTGAAGCTTTCACTTGTGTTTGCTATAGTACTGCTTTTAAACTATGGAAGTGTTATTTGGTGAAGAGGAATGCCATAGGTAGATTAATTCCCCTTCGTAAAGAAGAGCTGCTGAAGCTTGTTGCTGGAAAGGATGGAAAGGACCTCCCTGTTCTGCAGCTGTGCCCCCCTGCAAGCTCCAGCAGTTAAATAATCCTCTCTGCACTGATGGGTCAGACCTGGCCACTCCAAGATTACCTGATCCGAAGTCAGTTACTGCTGACACTTCAGTTTGAATCTGCCTCCCCGTGATTTTTAAATGTGGGTGCTTGCTGTAAAAGAGGGACAATGAGCGGTGAAATTGCAACTGTTTAGGCAGGGGTTCCCTACAAGGGAGCTGACAGCATTGACCTCACCATCAAAAAGCATCTCCTAGGGCTTTAACCTTCACAGAAATGCTTGTAGAGGTAAAGAAAAGGCTTTTCCTGTTCTAAACAACAACAAAAAATTGATTGGTCTGGAGAGAACGTGAGTGTTAATATGTGGTAGTTATGATACCTTGAATGCTAAATGAAGCCAGACTGATTTTTATGGTTGTTTATCTCAAGTTGGTCCTGAAAGGAGCTGCAGTTGCAGCCACCTAGATATGCTAGATATGCTCTGTAATTTTAAGCTGATGTTACTAAATGTATGGACAGCGTTCATCCCTTCTGCCAAGCTTTCGGTGATCACACCAGGTCTAGCAAAAAGTTGAGCTTATTTAACAAAATGTTTCTGTCCAGGCAAAGAGGCCCCTGGAAACCTGAACTAACGGGTGTGAAGTGGCTGATTTCTGCAGCTTAATTAGGGCGCTGCTGACACTGAGCCTCTTTACAGCTGCTTTTATCGGTGTAACCAGCCCATCCTGAAGGAGAAAAGGCTGAGTAACAGCTGGGTCTAGGCTCGCTAGAAAGTGGGAAGCTGGGTTTGAGTGACTCCTCCAGAAGAGGAGCCAGGTGGACTGCAGCTACAGCGTTAGGTTCTCTAGATGGGTGACAAGCCGAGCTTGGAAAAAACCTCTCCTAATGCTTGCTAGCCTAAGGGTTAGACCTGCTAGTTAGAATAAACATTCCCATTCTGCCTTCCCAGCTATGCCTGACAGGAGATTAAAGGAATAAAGGCAAAGTGCTGCGTTGGGTTATAATGCGTTATTCAATACAGAGTCTGTAACGGAGACATGGCAAAATACAAAGATAGTGCTTAATACAAGAGACGATTAATTTTCACCATTTCCAGGCTGTGCCAGTAGCAGCTGACCAGCTACAGGCTTTTAGGACTCAAATGTACCAATGATTTTATTAATAACAGTAAAATGCCAAATATTTTCCAACAGTCCTCCATTATATTCTTTAGCATGTGAGTCTGTACTTAACTACAGGTCACATCTTTTTGGGGCGCTTTAGCAGAAAATAACAGTGTGTGACATTTTCCTTTGGCAGGCTGCAGTAGACATTATTTTAGCACCTGAAATACATTAAGGGCTGTTTTACAAATGTGCTAAGTCCAATGGAGGGCCTAAATGCGAGTATGTATTGATAAACTTTTCCCCAGACCTTGCTACTGGATTGCACCCTACATCTGAAAACCGCTTTGAGGTGGTCCTAATTTAGTCTAGAATAGATCCACTTTAAATTAACACCAGCCTTTATTCCAAAACAATGTACTTGCAGACAAGCTGTCAGACTTTATTCCAGTGTTTGAGTAAGAAAAAGCAGAAAAAGTAAATCTCTTAAGAGTTTTTTATCATTTTGCTGAAGTTGTCTTGTATTTTTATTTTGTATATGTTGTGCCCTGGCTTTTCTTTTGACAGTACTTCAAGCTGAAAAACAAAGATGGATTTTTTTTTCCCCAGTGAATTTATTATGAAGAGTGAAGGTCAGATTCCTCTTATGGCTGCTTTGTGCTGTTGAAAAATACAGTGTGGCTTCTGCTTCAAGAGCACCTAATTTTGAAATCCATCTTGCTGAAGCAATTGCTATTAGAGGTGACCCGCAAGAGAGACGAGCCTTCCCTTTTGCCACTCTGTGATGGAATAAAAGACTCGACCGATAAATTAGCTTAGTCTACCTGTTTGCCACATCAGAAGCTCAAGCCTTCCCTGCAGCAGGAGTGCTCGAGATCAAGCTAAGCAGCAAGAGGCAGAGCAGCACGGAGCAAGGAGGACAGGCCGGCAAATGTGGGGTTTTTTAACTACACCTCTTTAAATTTTGCTTCTATTGTTAAAAAATGTTTGACTTAAATGATGGTCATTTGGCACAGAGGAAGTTTATCCATGTGCTTCCAGCAGCCTTTCACCTATTAAGGCAGCAAAAGCTCAATTCATGTATTTCTGACCTCCCAAAGGTTCCTCAGTAAAAACAGGAAAGACCAAGCACTACAGCTTGAATGCCTGGAAAGGACCCATCTCCCTGCACATCTTACAGCAGCAAGAGGTCACCATTTAAATGCTTTTTCCAAGAAGCCATTCAAAAAATCAGGCTTTTGGAGGGGAAACTGAGGACATGTGCTGCTGTGTTTGGCGGGGGCATTTGTTACCAAGAATAAAAACTATTTTGAAGAAATGTCTGGGAAGACATCCCTGACCCCTTCTGCTCCTTCCCAAACTGAAATGTGAGAAAACAATGAAAATACTACCTTAATGGGAAAAGGTCTCCCTTGCCAAAATGCTGGGGTTGACCACACTCTTCCTCATCCAAGCCCAGGGAAAAGTGTGCCTCCCCTAAACTAACACTGGCCAGTGGCACTACAGGTGGTGTGGGGGCACTGATGGCAATTGGGGGGTCAGTCCCAGCAGCCCTCTCCTTGCTGCCAGTTCACTCCTGGTGTTGGGGAGACTCTGAGCATGAAAACTGCTGGGGAGAACGTCAGGTCCTGGATCGTGCCAGGGCTGGGTGCCTCGCGCCTGGCTTTGAAACGCAGATGCAGAGGGAGCACGGGGCAGTGGGCTGTAAGTAGGGATAGCAGGAACCGGCCCTCTGAAGGCTCAGCCATGCAGTTAAAAGTAAAATCAGGGTGCTCTTTAAAAAAACTCAAATTTGTGTGGTGGTGATTCCTAGAGGAGAGAATTTTCTTGCAAGACGTGCGCTGGTAAATGATTGAATAACAGTGACTCATGTTTTATTATCAGACTTGACTGTAGCGGCGCTTACGCTCGCTTCAGATTTGTTGACACACATTTCTCCTGACGCCTGCCAATAAGGAAGATGCCGTGAACCAGCACTGCAATGTAAAACTGCTCCTGGAAAACGCAGGTGAGGGCTGATCACAGCCTGAGCCTCTCAGCACTGGAGCAGCTTTTGGGGACAGAGGGGTTGGTTTTGCTATATCAGCCACTGATGGAAAGTGCTGGTGGGTTTCTGCTCAGGGGCGCTGAGAGGCACGGCACCCACGTGGGTTGTCGGGGCTTTTGGCAGGACTAATCCCTTGGATCCTGCCTGAGACTGATGGCTGGTCCCAGAGTCACACCCCGCAAGGTGTAAGTAGCTCCCAGTGGGAGGCTGCCAGTGAACGAGACCCCTCCTTGCACCAGCCCTGCGGTATCTGAGACTCCTTCCAACACTGTTTCCTTTGAGGTGCAAGAAGGAAGTGATCTATTTCGGGGGAGCATTCGTACCAGATGTTCGGTGATGGCAACACTGTCTCTATCACTGCACGCTCTGCTTCCGCACAGGGCACCCGGGCTCTGCCTCCTGCCCCTGCCGCTGGTGACCCTGCCCCTTCCTCCTGCCCTGCCTGACATCCACCGCTGGCAGCTCTGCTCCAGGAGGAAGGAAGGAGTGAGTTCACCTCTCCCAGCTGCAGGGGGCTAGATCTGCGCCCCCCAGGTAGGACAGGAGGGTTGTCCTGCTGCCCCACCACCCGCAGGTAATCGATGCCATTCCCGTGGTGCCAGGGGTGCTCAGGGACACGCCTAATCCCGGGAGCAGCACTTGCCTTCCCCAGACCCACAGCACAGAGGGATAAACCGTAATGTTGCTGCCGTCACAGGGTGCAACATTCTCAGGATGTGCTGCTGCCTGGGATCGATGTCCCTGGTCTGCTGGCCTCGACACTCGCCTTTGAGTCCCCTGTTCCTACTGACGTGGGTTTTTCTTTTCATCTGAATCATTCAGTATGACTTTGGAGCACAATGGGGCTGTGATTTTTTTCGAAGCCGCCAGCCTGCAGGAAACAGAAGGTCTCTGAATAAAAGGGAGGCTCTTGTTACAACTTCCCTCTTATTTACTGTTCCCAGTAGCAGAGAAGTAAAAAGACAATGAATGAAATGGAGGATTAATCACGCGTAGCACTGAAATATAAACAAGGAGACTGCGTGTCCCAGAGCGCTGCTCTGAGCAGTGGCTCGTGCCTGCAGCGTGCAGAAATCTCTCATCACTGAGACCTCCTGGATTTCATGAGAAAAGCCAAAAGGCAGAGGAGGCTCCACAGGTGGTTTTTCAAAGGTAAACTTGCAAACTGAGTATTTTACATGGACTTTTCTCTGTTCAGTGCTCTCAAAATTGGAGTTCAAGTTGATATCCCCTGTGCTTAATCACTGCTCTGTGACTTTTGCAAAGGAAACTCCCTATTTTCTCATTTTTGTGCATTAATTTTAAAACAATAAAAGTTCAGGACAACTCCTTTGTCCCACGGAAGGCTTTTAAAAATGCTTCCAAGAGAACCTACTGTGCTGCACAGTGTGTAGCTGTGCTTCTAAAAGGGGGATGTGGTCATTAGCCTTGCTCCCTTTTTCACTTGCTTTTGGGTTGGTATCCAAACACCAAAGGATTGCTAATCATGTTCCTTATTTATTTTTTTAATCAGAGATTTACCTGTATTTGATTTCCAGTTATAGATTTTGAGCATTCACACCAACCTTTGCAAAGGTGTTGAGCTCCTCAAGTTAATTGGTAATAAATTAACCTTGGAGGTTGTTTGTGTGAGGTAAGTTACGTGCATGCAGCTTTGTGAAGGTTTTTAGTGAAGCAAAAGGTAGAAAAGAAAGGTGGAAACAGGGATGCATCACACAATTCAAATTGCCTGAAATGCCTGTAATAAATAGTTGTTCTGTATCTGAATATTTGCATCTCTCAGGTTAGTACTGTTGATTTTTTTGGCATTGGCATGATGCATTTAATGTGAGGGTTGAGGCAAAGTGGAGTACATAGTTGTAAAACTGATAGGGAAGCTGCTCCCCATCCTTATTCAAAAGCTCCACCAAACCTCTTAACTGTTCATTTCACAATTCTCTTTAGAAAACATACATGAAAAACCTAGTGAAAGTTTATTTGGGCCACCTGCAATAATAAAATTGAAGTGACCCAAGTCTGAAAATACCACCATACATCTCTAAGTGAGTATAAAAAAACAGAGCATGGGATATATTTAAGCTAAAACCCAAACCCACCCCACGTGTGTTAACACAAGATTTGCAGGGTTATGTGAATACAAGTCTGGGTGACCAAAGAGGTGGTGCTGCTTAACTAATCCCTGCTGTAACCTTCTGCCCAGCCTGTGCCTGGGCCTGGGAGCCTGGGGCAGGCACGGGGCAGGCAGGAGCCCTGCCAAAGGCTCCTCCTGGCCTTGTCTCCCTGCCCTCCCGGGGGCTTTCCAGCTTGCACTTTGTTTCACTTTCTCTTTCTGCTGTTCAGGGCTGCGCTGGAAGGGTTGCAACATCCTCCATCAATTATTTACACTGCTTGCATGGAAATTGTAACAAAATATATATTCTTTTTAATATTACAATTAATTTTTTAAAAATACTACTAAGGCCATGCTGGTGCTACATTAAACTAGTTGGTGATGCTCTTTTAAATGCCCTTTCTAAATACTTTTAAGAGGGGAATTGCATTAACCTCTCAGCTGCAGCTTCCCTGTTTACACACAGCAAAGGCACTGCCAGCCTGAACCTGCCTGGTCAGGAGCTGAAGGGTGACCCCTGTGGGTCCCACCACCCTGATCCCCTGGCACCTGCAAGCTCCAGGTCACTTGGTTTGCCAGTGGTTCCCTGGTGGGGAAGAGGAGGTGGGGAAGAGCTGCCTGGAGTCTTTGGTCATGGTATGAGTGCTTCCCAGACGGGAGCTGCTTTGCTTGCCTTTGCTTTTATCTGTTTTAGAGTAATTAGTAATAGAGATCTCCTGACCAACCCAAATTTAGGCAGTCTTTGAAAATCCAGATTAAAAATTCTGGGAAGAGTCTGTGTTTTTTGTCCTTCTACCCACTACAGCAGAGGTTAGAGGATCTCAAGTCAGGATGGGGGTTTGCCACTGTGCCCTTCTGGGTCCCCTCTCCTCCAGGGCTGGCAACTCTACCACTTCCTTGGGAAGCCTGTCCCCATGCTTGACAAAATGCTAATAAATGTTGTGCTGAATTTTTTTTCTCTTTCCCCATAACTTTCTAGTCTCAGCAGAAACTCAATGAATCTTCATGATGAGAAGATTCCCAAAGTTTATAGGGCTTTGCTTGCTTTTGGACTTGGTTTTGACAACTCCAACAAGTCACACGGAATTTTATAAAATTGACATTACACAGTAGATTGAAAGAAATAGATTATATATTGTTATGAGGTCTGAGGTTCTCTCCCTTCCAGTGTTCTCGCAGGCTTTAGTTTCTCTGCCAAGGCCTCTGGGTGCAGGACCCGTGGCCAGGAGCCTTAAATCTCAACCCTCAAAATTAAGGGGAATTTCTAAAAGGGAAGGTGTGTGCTCCATGTGTCACCCAGCCAGGGTGAGGAGGAGCACAGGGAGAGGGGTGCAGGGTGTTGTCCCCTGACCCAGACCCCTGTGCCTCTCTCTTTCTGTGTCCCCCAGGGTGCTGCAAGTAATAGGAGCTGCACGAGGTGGTGACAAGTCCCCAGCATTCCGGGTATTTGATCCGAGGAAATCGCCAGTGAGCCAGGAAATGTCAAGATTACGTCACATGCATAATCTTTTAAAGCCCTGAAAAGGAGCTTGTTAAAATCTGTGTCTCTGCAGTGTGATCCCAGCTCCTTTCATTTTTGCTTTCCTCTTCCGCTTTATGGGAACAGATAGGCAAATCCTCCCCC
Organism: Pachycephala philippinensis; assembly: GCA_013397055.1. Classification (NCBI taxonomy): domain Eukaryota; kingdom Metazoa; phylum Chordata; class Aves; order Passeriformes; genus Pachycephala; species Pachycephala philippinensis. The sequence continues at coordinate 17,320 of VWZT01016481.1, read as the reverse complement.
CAGATATCATTTTACTTTCCCTTCCCTCTGACTTACAGCACTTTTGTTTGCCATGGCCTTGCCGCTCACAGGGGCTGGAGGAGCAAGTCCCCACTTTGCTGGGCTCCCAGAGGGAAGATGTTGGGATGCCCATGGGCCACACGGAGCAGCCCATGGCTCCAGCACCCAGAGCCCTTGGCTGAGCACAGGCCCAGGGCCCGTGGGGATGCAGCTACAGCCCAGCTTGTCCGCACTGGGAAAGGAGAGAGAGGACGTGGGAGTGGAGCTGCCTCCCCTTCCCCTTATGTTTGCTCGTGTTCTGTGTGGGCGCCCTGGGCAGCCCAACAGCACTGCAGGGAGGTGCCAAAACTTCACAGAGCAAAACTGCACCTCGTTATTCCCCTGGTTCTGCAGAACTATTAAGGAGCATCCAGCAGAGTACGTGACCCACACATGTTTAATTTCTTTTACAGTTTCTGTTTTGATATATGCTGGATGTGTTTTTATAAAACAAAGATTTATTGGAACCTGGAATTTTATGACTCTAAGGTTTGCTTGAGTCCAGATTGTGAGTTTCTCCTTTTGGAAGAGGAGGAGAAGGTTTAAAAGAGCCCATCTGCCTGTGGCACTTATGAAACCCTAGGCCAAGGATGACACCTTTTCCCTTAACGTCTACTATAATGTCAAACAAAAATTTACCATCAAATATTATGCCTTCCATATGCAATGCCCTGCTGTAGATACAGATCACAGCAATTGTGTTGGCCTTCTTTCTTTCAAGTTTTTATCTGTGCCATAAGGAAGTCAGCACTTGGTGTAGGGTCCAAGGAGGAACAGCAAACCATGGAAAAGCCCAAACCATGTATAATTAATGACAATGTGCCTTCACTTGTGCTCTTGATTTTTCTTGTAAAAGCAGAGCGATGCCCTTGCTGCCTGCAAGGCTGAGGAAAGCAGCGTATTTTTAAAACACAGTGCCAGTGTCAGACAGCTCCAAGTGCTCTGGTAGGAAACAAGCAGCATCCAAGGAAGCAGAGCCTGAGCCCAGCTCTCCGGTTACCACAACATAAGTAAACAAACAAGTTTATCACAAGTAATGAGGGCATTGTGCCAGTTTCAGTTAAAATAATGAAATAAATAAAAAAGAAATCAACCCCAAACCAACAAATCATTACAGCATGAGGAAAGTCCTGAATGAAATTGATTGTTCGTGCCAACACCAGAAATATATCTTGTCATAAACTCGGGCCTCCACATCTGCTTCAGCACCAGCGGATTCTTTATAAACAGCCTCTTTAATTTTATCTAACAGCCTGTTAGCAGACATGCAATCCAAAAATACATCTCCTTTTCTTCCTCGTACTATCCTGAGCTTGGCAGGGCACCAAACATGAGGTTCAGCTCCTAGTTCAAAAAAGCCCTTCTTTAAGCATTGACTGAGCTTGATTTAATAAAAACTCTGTCCAGCTTCCTCCGGGCAGCCCTAATGGGATGCAGAGCCCGGCGCTTCTCAGGGGCTGCTCCAGACCTGCTGTGTGTTGGCCAGTGAGATTTTTTTGTGGTGAAACAATATTGCTCTGCGGTGGAGTTGGGGAACCGGCTGGTGTTCTCCAGAATGTCTCCCCTGAGGGGTGCCGAGCTTCACTTTCAGCTATGCCACCCTCTGAAAATGGGAGTGAGCAGGCGGCACCGTAAAAGCAAAGCAGAGTCACGGCATGGGATGTCCTGGTGCCTCTGGTAGCCCCAGGGATGCTCCAGTGCTGCTGGTACCCAGCTCCCCCTGCCACTGGCCCTGCCTTCCCCAGGGGAAGGAGAGAAAAGCATCAAAGCCCCTAAAATGACTTCCAAGCCCAAAGTTCCCCTGTGGGGAGATCTATCCATCGTGTCCCCAGTGTGGCACTGCCAAGCGCTTGTAGGTGCTCCTGAAGGAAAGACTGGGCACTCACAGAAATAGAGGGGGTGTTGCACTGGGGCTGGTTCCCAGAGGGTAGCCCCGAGACCAGTGGCAGGACAACCACCTTCACACTTCCCGACACTGGTGTTCCCAAGCACAACACTGATTTTCTGGCTGCTGATTGCCTGGGAAAGCTGGAAGGGACATTGGCTGACTTTTAATGCCAGGACAAGAGTGGCTGCCGTCACCTTAGAAGATGAAACACATCCCTGCTGTGAGGACTGCACCAAATTACAGGCCCAAATTTCCCAAGAAATTAGTGCGAGAAACACCACACAACATCACACTCACTGCAACACAGAACTCATTAGCTGGATAGTTGAAAATGTTAATAATTATCCCATCTGACAAACCAAGGTATGGATTTCAAGCCTCAAAGTTTGCTGTGCTAAAGAAATATTAATGGCCTGGCATGTCATGATGTCCAGGGGAAAAGGATGTTTAATAGTTTCTCCTCATGGCTCAGCTGTTTATTTAAATTACTTGGAAACTAAACCAGCAGCAAACATAACCACTGCTGTTGCGAGGTGTGGTTAACAATAAGTAGATTTTATTTAGCATTACAGCGAAGGATGAAATGGACTGAAATAAAGAAAGGGAAGTTTCTTGAGTGGTCAGTGAGCCAGATCCCAATGCCAAGACATGGAGGAGGATCAAGAGAAATACTGTAGATCCCATCCTTGGTTGTGTCACTTGGTTGTGCTGACAGAGGCAAATGAGCAGCGTGGGTATCAATGAAAGGGAACTACTGCATTTGGCAAAGGATGCTGCAGGTCTGTAGTGGTGGAGGGACTCTGTTGGCTGGTGTGGGGGATGCTGGTGGCACCCTGGGTTTTTCATCACCTCCTGGGAGAGATTTTCTGACTGGTCCTTGTGGTTGTGCCAGGGAGGCTTGAGAGCCTTGTGCTGGTCAATCCTCAGCAGCACTTGGCCCCCACAATAAGGAGGAATCCAGGATTTGCTGGGGGGCTTGTGGTGCCTCCAGTCAGGTGCCAAATTTCACTTCACAAAGAGCACAAGCATTCATCCAGTGGTACCTTACTGATCTGAACATGGCTGATGCCTTTCAGCTGAATTTCAGCTGAATATTTAAGAGAAACAAATTGAAGGCAGACGATTGAACAGTAGAAGCGGGTTTAGCTGCCCAGCTGTGAGCTGCAGTGCCCTAATCCTTCCCTTTATGTGCTACAACAGGGTGTAATTCAATCCTAAATTATTGAAAATCTTGATGTTTTGTAAATCATGTATGAGAAGGTATTTTATTTATACAATAAAATATATTTTATTTATTTATCTACTCATTAGCAGTATCAAAATGCTGGCAATACTGTGCATGCTCTGCAGGAGTTCCTGTCAGAACTACGTTTCACATCTCCCTAGCATGGGCTCAGACAACCCCAGCTGAGGGGTACACATAGGTCTTCCTGGCATCTCTTTTTTTGTCCAGTCCTATGACTGGTGGGGTCAAATGGAAAAGCCACTTCTGAGTGAAGAGGCCTGGAGGGATATGGTGGGCAGGGGAGCAGGATGTGGACAAGCACAAGCACCTCTTCTCATGTGGTGGCTGTGCCATCTTTGGAGACTTCCCAAAGCTGGCTCGATGGAGCTCTGGAAAACCTCATCCCTCTCGAAAGCCCTTTCAGCCTTGCTTACTCCCCCTGGAGCTTGCAGGCAGTGAGAGTCTGGCTCCGAGCGTTCTGTGCAGGCTGACCCTAAAAACTCCTTAAACCTTTCTCCCAGTGAAGGCTGGAGGAGCTGATGCTGCAGTAGGAAGGAGGGTAAGTAGGAGGCTTGAAAAGGTCACACCAAGGCTGCAATTTCCAAATGAGTGTGAAGGAACTGGATGCCTTAACACCCTCCAACTTAAACACTCAGTCTTGGCTGTTAATGGAGTGTGCTGTAGAACTGCATTTTCTTTACCTATTCAGGAGAATTAATATCTCATGTTCATATCCAGGAGAAAACTTTTTGGCTGTGAAGGCGGTTCTTCCCCACAGGAAGGTTGCTGGCAGAAAATGACAGCTTGTGGACAACCCGAGTCAGAGTGGCTGCAAAAGCAAAAAAGTGGAGGAAGGGAAATGCAGCCTCAAATGAAACTGAGACAGAAAATAGAGAAATAACCAGTCCGAGGCATCCATAGGTTTCCTGAACTCACTTCTCTCCTTTTCCAGCATTTTGCTGAGCACTATAGCAGTATTCACGCCATTATTACATTAAGAAGTTTTTTGGCTTTTCTGCCTGCAAAAATAGTCATCACTTGTAAATTGAAGGCATCACTCTCTTATCTGGTCTGCAGCCAGAAGGGCTGGAAGCAATAGAAGAAGTGTGAACTTTCTCCTTCATCTCAGAGAACATTAACTTCAAAGCCTAGCCATAAACTTTCAGATGTAATGACTATTTGTCCAAAAGAGAAACACATCAGCTTGATCAATGAGTGAAAGGTACAAAACACAGAGGTTACATTTGCTAAACACTTGGGAAAAATGTGTGGTTATGCTTGGGTGTGAGGAGGGGGGAGTTATTACTGAGTTATTTGGGCAGGCAGGCCTGGGGCAGCATTGGGGTTGCTGTGGGTGGTTGTAGGTCCAGCACCAAGTGGTTTCTGTCCCAGAGGAGGCTGGGCTGCCACGTCAGAGTGTGCTACAGCACGCCCTTGGGTGCAGACCTTCACCGCCGAGTGGGGACCTTGTGGCTGTGTTGGCAGCCACACGACTCTGCTCTTCCAATAAACTGTGGGAGCAAACATCTCTCAGCTGCTCGAACAAAGCAATCAGGACCACCAGCACTTTCTCCTGTGTCCTTGCTCCAGCTGTGTGAATGCTGACTGGAGAAAAACCCCCCGTGGGTGCACTGCCTTGTCCCCTGAGCATCGCTGAGCTCCAGGGCACAGGGTCCAGCAGTGCTAACACAGCCAGGCAGGTGCACTCAGAGATTTCAGTCACCTTTGGTACGATTGCCTACATCCTTCTTCCTTTTTTTTTAACATGCTTTCTATTTTTTTTATGAAAGTTCGGTGGAAATAGAGAGTAAGGATGTCTTTTTGTTTCCATGGCTTACATATGAGGAATTTAGAGGGAAGAAAATTTATATTATGTGACTTTTTTCCCGAGGATAACCATTGCCCTTCCTAATAACATCCCTTCTCCCCTCACCCATTAGGGCTTACAGAAGGAGCCTGGACCCCATCCTCTCCCTAAGAAGGAGAGGGCAGTGGGCATGTGATCCTTGTGAGTGACACACGGTGCTCAGGGAGGGCACTTTGTAGTGTTAATCAGCTCTTTGGTGAAAGTGTTTTTAGAAGTGTTTTTGCTGCTGGGCACCAGCTTCTGCTTGCTGGGCCTCCAGGGCTGGGGAGTGAGGTCCAGACCTGTGCGATTCCTGTCTGAGGATGGAGAGGAGGAAGTGCCAGAGTACGAAGAGAGATTTTGAAAGGTCTGTAACATCTTCTGCCAACATCTTTTTCGAATCAGCCCTGCGTGAACAAGTGAGAGCCTGGAAGAGCCGTGTCATCCTTGGGGACAGCTGGGCTCGCTGGGGGACAGCTCCATTTGGGATGGGAGGCGGAGGGTTGCTGCCACTGCTGGGGGGAAGGAGATGTTGGTGGCGTTGCTGGCTGCTCCACAGGCTTCGACAGCACCCTGCCTTTCCCCTGTGCTGTGCTTGCCTGTCCCCTAACTCCCCTGTGAGGTGTCAAAATGCCTCTGCAGGGAACCAGAGAGCAAACCTGAGCCCTTCTTGCTCACCACACATTTTTGTGTCCCCAAGTCCCTGTTGGGGTGAATGGAGCTGGTGGGGTGCACCCAGGTTCCTCGCCATACAGGTGCTGTTGGGAGGAGATGGTGGCTCAGCTCTTGAAGTCTATACCTGCCCCTAGATGTGCTCTGGCCTCCAGGAGGTGAGTTACCAAGTGGCCTTCTCCAGGCTGTCCCCTCTACCCTCCTGCATTCCAAACAGCTCCTCCCAGAATCCTGGGGAACAAGCTCTGGGGATGGCCATGAAATGCTGGAGCTGGGGATGTTGGTGAGGGTTGAGATGACATTCCTGAAATGTAAAGAACAACTGCGTGCTGAATCCATCTGGTCACCCTCCTCCCCGTGGCATATGACCTGCCCCACCTTGGTCCCAGTGGAGACTCCAGGGACAAGGGCAGGTAATAGCGGTAGAGGTGGGGCAAGAGGAGCAACAGGAGGGCAGCTAAGTCATTTATTTTAAGGAGCAGCTGGCTTTACCCAGGTAAAACCAGTGCAATGCCAGCAGGCTCCGCATTCAGGAGATCTCCAAGCATGTTGGTGGAGCAGTGCCCAGCTTCCCCTGCAGCATCTCTGTTCGAGGAGGCAGCCGGATGCTGGGCTCCTTTTCCGCTGTGGAGCTGTACCTGTGCTTTGCAGGTGTGCTGTGTATTTAACCTGGTCTTTGCAAAGGGATCCACTATAGCAATCCCTTTTATGTGCCTGGAGTCCCATTTTCTACCTCCACTGGATCATGTCTTGGGCTTCAAAGCACATGGGGAGCGGTGACCTGTTTTATTACATGGTCATAAAGCAATGGCCCTTCTCTGTTCCTGTATGAATAATAAATAGTAGTTATATTGTTATATTTTTACATGGAGGCCTGCCAGAGGCTCTTTTTGAGTATGAGACTGGAGATTTAGTCTGAAAAAAAGGAAGAAGAAAACAAGAATCCTGACAGCTTTCTACCTGGCTGTGCAGCTGTGCTAAGAGAGGTGCCCTGCAGATCAAAGGGACCCGCTCCCGTTCTCCCCAGGTGCTGCGATGCTTCCCCTATCAGAGCAGATATTGGTTATCAGGCAGCAGTGTATGAACAGCACAAATGTGCACTTTGCTCTCCAGAGGTTACGGCAGCCAGAAGGATGCCAGATTAGATTCAGGAAAGCACATATGGATGTATTGCCTTCTTCAGCCTTGCACCATTCCTTAAAATCCTCCATTGCTCCGGAGGAAGACAGAAAGAACGGCTGTGGACAATCACAGCTGTAGAAGCATAATTGTAATTGCTGTCTGGGAGCTGCTTAGTGCTTCTGATAATCCTTGAGACCTGCAGTGAGTCACTACAGGATGAAGGGAGAGTATTTTGGAGCAGGGATACAGCATAGGAATAACTCTGCAGAAGGATTGAAAAAACCCCACCTCTAGTTTACATTTCACCGAGGGAAAAGGTGCTCTGAGGCAGCACCAGCACAAGTTCAGACTGAAGCCCAGACTTTCCACTCTGGGATTTCAGGTGTTTGTAAAGTGTCTCTGACACCAATTCCATACCATGTCTTCCCCTAAAGGCTGAGGTGCCACCATAGCTCATCTCTCAACCCAATGACTGGCCAGAACTACAGCACCAGTCCACTGACAGCAAATCCCAGTTCACTACATATGTTCACCCCAGGGCTGTTTAGCTTCTGGGGAAGTAAACGGGAAGGTGACAGGAGTAAAGTCTCATTTCAGTGTTGGGATCAACTGTGCTTCAGCAAAACCTCCCTCTAAGCCCCATACACTGCGTAACAGATGGCACATCTGTTTCTATTTCCAGGGTGATCTCACTAATCACTTTTTAAGAATCCAGCATCCAGGGTTAATCAACACGAGCTGAATTACAGTAAAGGTTCCTGCAGCAGTGGAAAAATCCTGTGCAACTCCCTTTCCTCAAGTTATCCTCTTGGATAGTGGGGTTTATCCTCTGCCTGAATTCTGCCCAAATCCTCATGATCCCTGCAAAGCCAAGGCCTCTTTCCAAGGAGCTTCTGCCTGTCTGGGCCTTTGTCTATTTGACAAGGCAGATCTTCTGATAGCTGATTTTCTGTTTGGCAGTCAAACTAAAGGCTAAAAAAGCATAATACAGGTCAACCCCAAAACCCTCACAGGAATGGAAAGGGAGATTCCCAAGGAGACTTTGTCCTCAGCCACAAGGCCTATGAAGAAAAGCTATCACCCACCACAATCCACTGCCTATGACACAGCCTCAGAGCACACAGGATGCGAATTCAAAACCCTTCTGTTTCTCATGTGGAAAAGTATTTTTAAGAAGGTTTCCTGGAAGCAGTATCACACCCCGTGTGCCAGGCAGCACCAGAGGCACACTGAGATGGAGCACAGCGAGGCAGAGACTGGCTACGCCTGGCCGTGCCTACACTGCTCAGTGCAAAGGCCAGGGCAGAGTGGCACTGTTGGGCTCGCAGGCACTGTGCCTAGAGCTTGCTTCCCAAGGGGAATATTTACCTTGGAAACAGCTCCTTGGAGTGATCCAAACCAGACCCTCTGAGTTAGCAGAGAGCCCAGCAGACAACGAGCACAAATCCAGGGCTGGAGTCCATCTCTTCTTTGCTTCTATGCCTGTCAGATGTGCCTACATCATCATAAACAGCTCCCCAGCTGACTCTGGGTCCTCATCCTTGATTGTTCCCGTGGTGTTGGTCAGCACACACCTAGGCTGTCCTCTGGACCGGGACAAGCAGCTCCCTCCGGCCACCAAGCAGCACTGCTCTGGGCATGGACACTCCTAGGACAACTTTCAAGAGCCACATGAACAAGCTCTGTCTCCCTTCCCTCGTGATGTTCCTTCAGCATGGTCCCACCAGCCTTCCCATCCTCCAGCTCTCCTGAACGCTCTCATGCCTCAGTCCAGGGCGTGCTACACACCCTATGGAATCCCAGCACTGGTGAGCTATAGCATCATCTTTGTTATCCTGGGCATTCTATTCTGGGATAAAAAACCACCAAACTTACAAAAATACTGGTTTGCTTTTAGGTCCATAGGCACAACACACAAGGCCAAGCTAAGCTCAGTCAAGTGCCATGCTATGCTGTCAAAGTCAACCTCCTTTTTGTTGGCTGGCCCTGAGCATGCTGCTCAATGCTGCTCTGAAACAACTGCTCTTGTCCACTACCTACCAGATCCCAGGCCCGCTCTTTGAGGGGACATTCCTGCTCTGCAGATATTCCTGCTCTGTCTGGTCCAATAAACAGTGTAAATAATTATACCCCAAGCGAGAGGATTAGGAGAGCCCCATTGCAGGCTGTCCCACAGCCTGTGGTTTGGCCACACTCTGAAGATACAGCATGTCGGGTAAATCCTCGCTCCAGCTGAGGTTTCCTCTTGAGATCTGCTTCAAAAAAAAGTTAGAAAAATCCCAAACCAACAAAGCAAGCCGTTTTGACGTTTCTAATTTTCGGGGCTAATTCAGATGAATGATTGCACACCAACTGGCAGACAGCTTTGATCAGCCAGAAACTGCGCATTTCAGTGAGTAAGCTGTTCTTCAGAAAGCATTGGCTTGACTTGTACCCCCTTCCCATTGCCACAGGAGAGGGAAGGGATACTGCAGATCCTGCTTCATGTATGATCATCTCTGCTCTGGCTCTAATATAGCCATCAGATGGTCTCACCCTCTGCCTGCTCTTCTGCTTGGAGACATTAAGGATCTTGAGCAGTTATCATCTCTCACTCTGGGCAGCTTCTGCCTCAGCTGCACCTCTCCCACTGCTGTCAGAATGGCCATGTCAAGATTTGCTTACTTAATTTCCGTGTTGAGGATTTTTAGCTACTATCATTGGTGTTTCTATGTCCTCCTTTCAGGACACAAATCTTTATGATTCAATCAGGTTATGCCATCTGCTGTCTGTTACACTTTAAACACCTTCTTAGGGACAGGCACACTCACAGCAATGCTAATGTTTGTTATCAGGACATGGTGGGGGGCTCCACAGGTAGCTGGGAATGGCCCCAAGTCACAGCATCCTAGAATGGCCTGAGTTGGAAGGGACCTTAAAGATCATCTAGTTCCAACCCCCCATCATGGGCATGGATGGCACCCACTAGACCAGGCTGCTCATGGACCCGGGGTGTCCTCTGAGGACAAACCATTTGGCTCTGGTTTTTTGCCACCTCCATCATCATAACCACCAGCATCTCCCAGAGCCCGCTGGAGCCACTAGAGGCTGATAAAAGGGTGGCTGTGGCACTTGTAGGGTGAGCACAGCCAGTGGGGGTGACAGCCACATGCTCGTAGGGGTGCTTCTTTTAAAGCTGATTTATTTTAGCAGGACTTCTACAATGCGCAGCTGGAAGTGGCAGCCAGCAGACATGGCAGTGTCCAGGCTCTGCTCACAGACTGACAAGGAAACTCTGGGGCTGGCAATGGGCTCCTGGAACCCACTGGGGACCACTTGGCTAACCCTGCTTTGGCTAACCTTGCTCAAGTAAAGGACTTGGCCTAGGTGATCTCCAGAGGTGCCTTCCAACCTCAATCTTTCAGTGAGTCGTATTTAAACCTCTGGCATAAAGCACAGATTGGATATTCAGGTGTATATATTCAAGTATTCCATAAATTCTCAACTCAGTACAGGAAGTTTCAAGTCCAACAGCCCATTGAACCTTTACCAGGCTGTAAGGCCAGAGTTTCAGGAGAGTTTCAACACCACAAACCAGGGAAGCATGAAACGTGCCATGCAAGTCAGATGTTTCTATGCAACAACCACAGGATCAGAAGTTTCTCAAACAAAACCATTTGCTGTCAGGACAGAGTGGAGCCAAGTCAGTGTGATTCAAGTTTTTAGACTCAATTTTGTAAAATGTCAGAAGGAGTTACTTAGTGCCACCCAGTGCTGGCAGCTAGAAAAAGGAAGGTTAAATATGGTTACAACTGGGTGTAGCCCAGTAAAACAGGAAAAAAACCCCAGCTCTTGCTTTCTCTATCAGGGGTGAGTAATGTCACAGTAGCTGGGCAGCACCAGCATTCAGGGGATAGGTGTCCCAGAGCTGAAAAGAAGTTTAGCCATCTTGTTAAAAAAAGCCCTTCTAATTTTTATATTCACTTTTCAAAGCAGGTAATCAGTTTGAGATGCAGATGGCCTCTTTTGTCACAAGATTCACTCCCCTAGTCTGACATCTGTCTAGTGAGAAAGTTTCACTGACTTTTCTGGTTAGATGTTCAGGAATTCAGATGAGACACAACTATATAAAATGTGTTTCTTTCCTAGAATAAATAGAGTACAGTTAAAGATGACTCTTTCCTCCTTCTCACCTTTGTCTCAGGAGCTGCACATGACTTGCCTTTTCCTTGAAACCTTTAAAATTATACAGGATCTCATGTGTATCAGGCATGGAAATAATTTCCCAGTTATGATCTCTGGATGGCTGAACAATTGCATGCATGCTTTTGTCCTTCAAAGGATCATATAAAATCACAGAACAGTTTGGGTTGGGAGGGGCCTTGAAGATCATCCAGTTCCAACTCCCCTGCCACGAGCAGGGACACCTTCCACCACACTGGATTGCTCAGAGCCCCATCCAACCTGGCCTGGAACACTTCCAAATACAGTTGGTTGAGTATCATGGTCCCATTTAACAGACATGGAAAGGGAGATGCTGAGCAGGCATTCCCATCCTCATCACAGCCCCATCCCCAGAGAGCTGGGGCCTGGCCAAGATGGGATGGAGGAGATCTGGAGCCAAGAACCGAAGCGGGAAAGAGAGGAAGGGGAAAGCAAGGCCCCAAGATACCTCAAATCCACCAGATGTGGGCAGGGTGAGGGCATCCCAGGGTTGTGGCTTCACCTGTAGTGGCCATGGCAGAGAAACCCTCCCTCTACCATTCTGGGCTCCTTCACTCTGCTCTGAAGTATTCTCACTGCCCAGAGGGAAAAAAAAAGACAACAGTGGCTTGAGTGGTTCTCTGCTGGTTCTTTATTTCATCCCTAGAAGATGAGGGCCAAGGAGAGGCTGACACAGGAGTTTATCTCAGATTGATACAACAAAAAAGCAACAGTGAAGGGTGGCTGCCCTCTGAAATGACCTCACTTCCATGAGCTGCCACACTGGTGATCCATGCTGCTGGGTGTGAGGACAGGCATTTTTACTTTTTTCTCCTACCCATGGAGCCATCTATCTCCCAGTCACACAGCCTATCCCCTGGATTTGTGCTTGCTGGCAACAAGTCTCCTTCCTCACTTACCTTTCACTTACCCCTGGGAAACAGGCCAGGTAGTGTGGCCACAGGTCATGAGCCAAAAACTCTTTTTCTGGGGCCAACACACTTGAGGTGTTTTTTTCTTTTCTCACCAGTTCCATGAGGCTCCTGGAGGACCTGGGAGCTGGGCTGGCTTTTGTTGGAAGACCTCCATGATCAGTAATTGCATCTGCATGTCTCACTGGGGTCCTACATGTCCTAGGTGCTCTCCACAGCTATGAGAATCTGAGTCTTCCTCCCACAGAACTCACAGTTTAAAACCCAAGGTGAGAAATCACTAATTCCTGTGATGGCTGCTCAGCCTTTGCCTCAGGAATTCATCAAAAAGAGAATTTTCTCTAAGAGGGCCACAGGACACAGTGTGCACAGAAAAAGTTGGTAGAGTAAGGAGATCAGACAAATACAGCATTCGTGAAAAAGGAAAAGTATCTATGTGTATCCTCTCAGTTAGGAAGGTTTACAAAACAGCTTCACAATGAGAGGCAGTGCCTGCTCCGGACGTTTTACAGTCCCAGCAACCAGAATGAAATAGCAGGAAGGGGAAAGGCAGAGGCAGGAGACCTGTGAGTCCCTGCCTTACACGGAGCAACTCTGCTCAGTTTGCAGGTCCAAGGCATTTTTAAGCCTATAAATAAACTGAGGACGTTAATGATGCCATTAATCTCCGCTGGCCGCCGTCCCAGCTATTTTCAGTGGCGAGGTTACCTTGCCTCTCCCAGCAGAAGTAGGTCTCGAGGGGAGGGTCAGGCGAGCAGCGCGGACGGATGCCGAGCGCCCGGGGCCACCGCCCTCGGCGGGAGGACACTGCCACCGTCCTTGGCAGCCCACCAGGAGGAGGTGTCCCAAGCGCCAGCCCTCCTGGCTCCCAGCCTGCAGGGAAACACACGAAAACAGACGTCAGATAATAAACGACGGGAAAAAGCAGAGTGCTGCCGGCTGCAGAGGGAGGTGGGTGACTGCTCCTGCCTGCAGCCCCTACGGCAGAGATGCCTTCTTCATCTCCTACAAGGAGATACCGCGATGATGACCCTCTGCTCCTCTGGAGCTGCTGGGAGCCTGCTCCCCCATCTCTGCCTTTCCAAGGACAGAAAGTGGCAGAGCCTGGAGCTACAGAATAGAGGGAGAGCCTGGGAGGGGCAGGCCAGGTCATCCCAGCATACTGCTCTAGGGCAGGGAATGGCTGAGGTGCAGGTCCCTGCAGAGAACAAGGTCTGCCCTGAGACAGCTTCTTGCCCATCACACCGATAGTCACTGCTTCCCTCACAGGCAAGAGGAGGAGAAGAGCTCCCTTTCCTTTCCACCCAGGGGGAGCAGGAATGTCATACACCTGGATGGTGAAAGATGCTTTTTCTCCTTCCTCCTGTGAGGAGAGAAGCCCCAGGACAGTCTCTGCTTGGGAGAGGAGCAGCTCAGCATTTGCCCTCGCATGGCACCCAGAGCTGGTTTGCCTGCGGGCAGTATAGCCCTGAGGTTCCTCTTACAAAGGTACCGCTTACAAATGCTTGCCTCATCTTACAAAGTGTACCGTGCTTTTGTTTATTTTAGTATTTCTGTTACAATATGCCAGGAAAAAATTTATTCCTAACAGTAAATGAAGTTCACACTCAGTGGAAATAAGTGCTTTTGAAAAGCACATCTACACGCTGCTTTCCTTTGACCTGCCCCCTCAGATGTCCAAGATAGTCAGATGCTACCTCACAGGGTTAGAGAAATTAATGTTCCTGTGCCACCAGAAAATAACACTGGCCAACTTTTTCTTTTCTATTCTGCAATGAGCTCAAGATGTTGAGACATTTGCCAAATAATATTACAAAAGAATTGTTCACACTCTGGTCCCAGGTGACATTTGGCTACTGAAGGCTACTATTAGGACTTATTCTCCCAAAGCATTCAGTGGCACAGGACTTTTTCCCAATCTTCTCAGAAAATATGCACTGTTTTCTTTTCTTTATGTTGCTTAGTAATGTTTCCCGAATTCTTAATATCTATAGTCGTCTGACTGCCAGTTGCTTATAACATGCCATCTAGAAAGAATTAAGAGAAATTTGGATGTTTTTCTTACTTTCTTACAATGATATTTTGGGGCCAGAGGCAGCAATTTCTCTGTGGAAGATCCAGCCCACTTGACCTGGCTTACAGCTCACAAACAACACAACCTGTTCCCTCTCAGGAACTGCTAAGAAATGCATTTCATTTACTTGAGTTTTGCTGTTTTGTCTCAACTATATCCAAGGGACAACCTGAAGGCACTACTGATGCTACAGCTTCCCTGCTGCAATTGCTCTTTTAGGGATCTTTTAGGGATCTGGCCTCTTTTAGGGATCATGCAGGATATGACCATTTGAAGGTCTCTGGAGGCCTGGGTGGCTTGTTTATGGCAAGGTTTGGTTCTGTCTCCAGCCACTTTGGCAAGCAGAGACACACCTGGACCCCTCACTGTGCACTGGCTCTGTGAAGCAGGGCTGTGGACTCACATGTCAGTGGCAATCTGGGACACCAACCCCAGTGACAATGGACAGGAAGTTTCTTTCCTACTTTAATCAGTCTAAGCAGTGTTAAGTCATTTTTTTTTGCAAAGCTTTCACAAAGGCTCCTGTCTGATCCCTACTGCCTGTAACTGGTACTTTGGGGAGCCCATCAGCCCCATCACTCTCTTGAGACACTGCTCTTCCAAACCTGCTGAGGAAGTGCAGCAGGGAGCAGGCACTGCAGTGATTCTTTGGCTCCACGGAAGTGTCTGCTGGTCACATCCCCAGCAGCTTTGGCAGACTTGGTGCAGTTGTTATTAACTCCTAATCTCTACTTGGGGACTTTTCTGTGTAGTTGCTAGGATGAGAATTTTCTCTATCAATGGAATTTCATCAGTTGGGTTTGCTCACCATCCATTAGCCTGTCAAATTCAGAGATACAGCCATCTAAATCTTATTGGTATAAACTGCAGCAACATCACTCTGAGTAGGAAAGTGGGGGGAAAAACATCCTCTCAAAGGTATTCTGTGTCTGCAGAAACTGCATATCCAATAAGAAACCAGCTTGCAACTGAGACAAGACACGTAGAGATACTCCAGACAGTCTTAACATTCACCTTGACAAAGTAATCAGCTTGTCAAGCAAAGGAAGTCATTGTGGGCAGAGTGGTCATGGAATTCTCTCTATCTGCAGCATCAGTCAAATAAGGATTTAAAATATTACAAGAGAGGAGATCTGAAGTGTTAGAGAAGAAAACATACACACAGAAGTGAAGACAGCAGCATGTGACTGCCAAGAAATGGAAAATAAATGCTAGAGATGTTTCATATTGACCATATTTCATAACAGCCTCAAATGAAGTGGTTTAGGCTTGTTTCATATGGTAAAGATACAGGCTAGCCTGGTCTCAGGCTAGTAATTTGCTCTCCCTAGAACAAAACAAAAGGCATCTGTTTATCTTGGCTATGAAAATGTCCTTGTCAGATGTTAGCTGAGCTCTCTCTGGGCAGGTCACCTACCTCTTCCCAGATTCAGAGGAGACCTATAAACCACTGCCCCCCAAACACGATACATCTGTGCATCCTGAGCAGTTAAGCCTCCTCTTCCCTGAGCTGCCTGAGTTGTCTCAGAAGGCATAGACCTTCCTTCCCTACACCTGGAAAGTCCTGCTGGAGAAAAACATGACTGCTAGTAGTAGTGACACTGGGAGACATCCCTGCAGTCCCCTGAAGCCTCATCTGCACAGAATCTCTCTGTGGGGACAGGGTTACATTAAAAGTGCCTTTCATGGCAATACCAGGTACAATAATTCCTTCTTGCTGATGCTGCTGCTCACCCACCCCAGAGCATGGCTCCTGCTGGCACAGCCCTTCCTGGCACCAGGAGGGAAGTGACAAGGACCAGCACCCAGAATGGACCAGTCATAGATAAAATCCAGTAAAAAACTTGTTGCTGCTAAGAAAAAAAATCACTGAAGGAAAGACCCAACTCAGGGAGTTCCCTGCCTGGCACACCAATGATGAGGTGATGCACTACAACTCCGAGGTAGTAGGGAGCAGCTAGAGCTGGAGTGGGCATTGCTACCAAAGATTAGCTTCAAACTAAGGCCAGTGTTCCCACATTTCCACAGAGATGGAGAGACAGGTGACAGTGTCTCAGATGGGCAATAGCTGGAGTGAGGTGGAGCTGAGCCCTGCACCAAGGTTTGAGTGAACCATACATCTGACTGACAGCACTGGTGTCTCCAGGGAGGCCTGAGGACTCACATTGATCTGCACATTTAGGAGAGCAAGAAAAGTAGTGATTCATCAGATCAGTCACAGAAATGTGAAATTCTGTCTTGTTAATATTGACAATTAATTCTTCTATTTGGCTGGGGAAATGGGTCCTGGTGCCTTTCCTCCAGGATGCTCAGGTATGCGGCAGTGGAAGCCCATTGTTTCCTTCCGTAGGACCAGGACAATGCTGTGCTGGCAGGCAAGAAAATGACGTGGCTCCTCTGGACCTAAGTGAGTGCTGAGCGGGACACAAGAACACTGGAAATGCCCCCAGCTACATAAACGTGGTACTCCATCGTGCTGCTGAAGCAGCAGAGCCTCCTGCTGCTGCTGCTCTGAGCGGGCTGCGTTTGCCGGTTTGGGTTTCTCAGAGTCCTGGAGGAGACGTTAGATGGTTGTGAGATTCAGTCTCTAATTAGGTCCCTGTAGTGGTGAGATTGCTTCCTTTATATTCACTCAGTGGGAACTGGTACTTTATCCTCTGTACTCAAATTTTTATGTCTTTCACCCTCATTTTCTCTCCAATGCCCAGAGTCTCCAGTCCACTGGATGACAGCTGCAAAAGCCTCTGACATTCACTTTAAGGATGATTCTTTTCAGCTGCTTCACATTTCCTTTTGACAAGCTCTTCCAGTGATATTTACTGCAACTAATGAATTAACTCACAGCTGGACCACTCGCTAGCCTTTTCAGTCCAGAGCTGTTTTAAATCTTGATTAGCTGTTATGATTTGTAAATCTGATAGAACTGCTAAGTCTAAGCTGTCCTGTCTCACACTGTGATCAGGAGACAGTTCCCAGTCATGCAGAGCAGCAGTACACAGGCATTAGGCATTCAGGGGGACCCTACCTCTGCAGCAGGTAGCAAAACAGTGTCTTATCCACAGGAAGTCGTTCAATTCACAAGGGAAGTTATTTGGATAGTGTGTTAGTTTTGCATGGCCTGGTTTTGGTAGTGGGGAGGCCACAGAGGGGGCTCCTGCGAGAAGCTGCTAGAAGCTTCCACCATGTCCGGAAGAGTGAATCCCTGATGGCTCTGAAGACGGACATGCTGCTGGCCAAGGCTGGGCCAATGAGAGAAGATGGTAACACCTCTGCGATGACATATTTAAGAAGAAAATCAAAACAAAGTGCGCACGCAGTGTTAATTCCAGCTAGAGAAGAG
>VWZT01016475.1:90204-117980 GCA_013397055.1 Pachycephala philippinensis | reverse complement strand
TGTCCAGCCCTGGCACAGCTGCCCAGGGCAGTGGTGGAGTCTCCATCCCTGGAGGGATTGAAAAGCCCTGTGGATGTGGCACTTTGGGACATGGGGCAGTGGTGGCCCTGGCAGATGGTTGGACTCGATGGGCTCTAAGGGCTTTTCCAGCCTCAGTGATTCCATGATTCCATGACCCCTGAGCCTTCTGGCTGGGGCTGTGCACCCCTGGGGCCATCCCAGGCAAGCTCAGACCGGACCCAAGGTGTGGCACCCACCAGAGTGTCCTGCTGACCCCAGAGCCTCCCCTCGGACCCCAGGGAGCTGGGAAACACCAACTCCTGAGGCCACGGCAGGTCCCCAGGCCATGCCAGGACCCTGGTGACTCTGCAAGCCAAGGTGAGGTTGGGGCTGGGGATTTTTCCCCAGAACAGCCAGGATCTGCTGACTGAAAGCCCCTGGCGATGCTGCCCAGCTCCCCCCACCACTGGTGGGCAGCTGGAGCCGAAGGGTGGCCAGAGCCACTGGCTTGGCTTGGCTGGACACCACCACCAGAAGGCTCAGGGGCACCCACCTGGTCCTGGCACCACACACGGGACTGGGAGGAACTCGAGGAGTCACAGAATCACTGAGGTTAGGAAAGACCTCCAAGGTCATCAGGTCCAATCCCCACCTTGTCCCAGCCCAGGGCACTCAGTGCCACCTCCANGTCCCGCGGCCGGAGGGACCCGGTGAGCGCGTTCCCGGGGCCGGGGGGTGTGGGGAGGGGGCAGAGCCGGGGGTGCTTGCAGGGTTCCTCGCTCCCTTCATCCATCACCCTCCAGAAATATTTATAGATGCACCAGGGCCCTCGGCTCCTTCCTCTCAGAACAGCATTCCTGAGCACCACGGGGAAGAGGTGCTGGAACCGCCCATGGCTGGGACCGGTGGCCACGTTTTGGGAGCGGTGATGGAGCCCAGCGTGGGTCGGGGGGAGCTGCCATCCCCTGCTCCCTTATTTCCCCAATTTGCACCAGAACTGAACCCAGCTCCTGACGCTGGTGCTCCTCTCAGCCTGGCCATGCTCCTCCCTCCGTTCCCTGCGTGGGATGGGAATGTTTCAGGAGCAGGGCCGGGAATGCCGGAGGTTGGTGGCCCATCACGGCCCCGTCACCTGCACCCCACTGCCCAGCCCCGGGAGGACAGGCCCTCACACCTGACTCCAGGAGGGTTTTCAAAGGCTGAATCCCCTTCGTGCCGCGCAGGAGGGACCCTGGGAGGGCCTGCACCCCTTGTTCCATGCACAGGGAGGGACAGAAGCCAGGAGGAGTGACCAGCATGGGGCGTGACAGTGGCACTGTTTGGGAGGAGACTGGGATGGAGCAGCACGCGGAGCGGGAACAGCCACCAGCAGTTTCCTTTCAGGATTTTTTTTTGTTTTTGAAGCCTCCCGTGACTCTCTGAGCCGGTGGGAATGGTCTGGTCACCGTTAGGAAACACACCGAGGGTACATGCAATGGCCTAAGGGGCAGTGCCCGCGGAGAGTCCTCCGGGTGTGTCGGGAGAGCTCCCCAGGTGGTTTGGGGAGAGCTGTGTCGGCAGCAGGTGGTGGAGGTCGGTCACAGTTGCACGATGGTGATGGATGGGCTGGAACTGCCTCTTCCGAAGGGGGGAGACGTCCCTCGATCGCAAGCGCAACCTTGGAGCCTGCGGCATCAGAACCCCGTCAGAACCCCGTCAGAACCCCATCAGAACCCCATCAGAACTCTGTCAGAACCCCGTCAGAACCCTGTCAGAACTCTGTCAGAACCCCATCAGGAAGCCTGGTCAGGAACCCCGTCAGAACCCCGTCAGAACCCCGTCAGAACCCCGTCAGGACCCGCAGAGCCCCCGCCCACCCCCGAGCCACGAGTGCTGGGACTGGGAAAGGGGCTGGGGGGACCTTGTGGCTCTGCACAACTCCCTNCACAGCTCCCTGACAGGAGGGGGCAGCCGGGGGGGTCGGGCTCTGCTCCCAGGGAACAGGGACAGGAGGAGAGGGAACGGCCTCAGGCTGGGCCAGGGCAGGGTCAGGTTGGATATTGGGAACAATTCCTTCATGGAAAGGGCTGTCCAGCCCTGGCACAGCTGCCCAGGGCAGTGGTGGAGTCTCCATCCCTGGAGGGATTGAAAAGCCCTGTGGATGTGGCACTTGGGGACATGGGGCAGTGGTGGCCCTGGCAGATGGTTGGACTCGATGGGCTCTAAGGGCTTTTCCAGCCTCAGTGATTCCATGATTCCATGACCCCTGAGCCTTCTGGCTGGGGCTGTGCACCCCTGGGGCCATCCCAGGCAAGCTCAGACCGGACCCAAGGTGTGGCACCCACCAGAGTGTCCCGCTGACCCCAGAGCCTCCCCTCAGACCCCAGGGAGCTGGGAAACAGCAACTCCTGAGGCCACGGCAGGTCCCCAGGCCGTGCCAGGACCCTGGTGACTCTGCAAGCCAAGGTGAGGTTGGGGCTGGGGATTTTTCCCCAGAACAGCCAGGATCTGCTGACTGAAAGCCCCTGACGATGCTGCCCAGCTCCCCCCACCACTGGTGGGCAGCTGGAGCCGAAGGGTGGCCAGAGCCACTGGCTTGGCTTGGCTGGACACCACCACCAGAAGGCTCAGGGGCACCCACCTGGTCCTGGCACCACACACGGGACTGGGAGGAACTCGAGGAGTCACAGAATCACTGAGGTTAGGAAAGACCTCCAAGGTCATCAGGTCCAATCCCCACCTTGTCCCAGCCCAGGGCACTCAGTGCCACCTCCAGCCCTTCCTGGACACCTCCAGGGATGGGGACTCCAAACCTCCCTGGGCAGCCCCTGCCAAGCCCTGACCACCCTTTCCATGAGGAAATTCTCCATGGTGGAAGAGCCACCACAGTTTAAAGGATTATTTTTGCTTTTCTTTTGTCTTTTCCCATTCTTTCCATGGATCAAGAAGCCTGACTGGTTCCTCTCTCTCATTTTCTCAGTGGTCTCTAATTTAGTGCTCAGCAGGTGCTCCTTGGTGGTGCTGGAGGCCCCACTGGGCTCAGGGGGGGAACTGGGGCTCCTCCTGTGCAGATGAGCACTGAGGGGTCCCCCACATCCCTTTGTCCAAAGCCGTGAGGGTTTCAGGGCTGTGAGGAAGAGCCACACACTGTGGCACGACCGGCTGCCCGTGCTGGCTCCCTGGCCAACGCTGTAATTTCACTCCTTCTTGAGTTACCAGATTGTTTCCCAGATGAGGCAGGACTTGAATTTCTAATGCAAGAACTGTCAGAAAGACTCCTGAGCCCCTCCGGGGTTCTCTCCTTCCGCTGCTGAAGCGCCCAGGAGGCGGGAAGGGCAAATCCCCTTTTCTCTCCTTTGCCAGAGGCCTGCAGAGGCCACTTGGTGGGGATGGAGCTGGGTTTGTCCCGCAGAGCTGGGTTTGTCCCACAGAGCTGGGTTTGTTCCGCAGAGCGGGGTTTGTCCCGCAGAGCTGGGTTTGTCCCGCAGAGCTGGGTTTGTACCGCAGAGCTGGGTTTATCCCACAGAGCTGGGTTTATCCCACAGAGCTGGGTTTGTCCCGCAGAGCTGGGTTTGTCCCACAGAGCTGGGTTTGTCCCGCAGAGCTGGGTTTGTCCCGCAGAGCTGGGTTTGTCCCACAGAGCTGGGTTTGTCCCACAGAGCTGGGTTTGTCCCACAGAGCTGTGGTTTGGGCCCAGCACTGATTCTGCTGGCCCGTGACCACCGTGGGCTGGGGCTCAGCTAAAGATGAAGGGCTTTCTCCTGCCTGGTGCCTGCAGCCACCCAACCTGGGTGTGAGGGAGCAGGGCCCAGAGCAAGGTCCCTCCTGTCCCCATCCCCTCCTGGCCCAGCCTGGGTGCATCCATGGCAGGGTGTTCTGCCCGGAGAACCCTCCTCCCCACCGGGAACGGGCAGTGATGGGCATTGTGGCAAACATCCAGAGAGTGTGGAAACCTGACCGGCTCCTCCTCCCAGCTTTCAGGTGGGGGAGATAAGGATCTCCCTGGAGACACTGCCAGGCTCCAGCTCCTGCCCTCCCGCTGTTTGTCTGTCCATCTGTTGTGCCTTGTTATAGCTCAAAGCTTTTTGGGGGGCAGACGTTGTATTTTTGGTCTGTCTGGACAGTGTCCAGCACCACGGGCTCCTGTTTCCTGGCTGAGGCCTCTTGTTACAAAGTGACAATAAAATGGGAGATAAGGCTGCTCTCGCTGAAGGTGATGGTGTTTTCCCACTCCGGGGAGAGCTCAGAGCCCCTCCCAGGGCCTAAAGGAGCTCCAGGAGAGCTGCAGAGGGACTGGGGACAAGGGATGGAGGGACAGGACACAGGGAATGGCTTCCCACTGCCAGAGGGCAGGGATGGATGGGATATTGGGAAGGAATTGTTCCCTGTGAGGGTGGGGAGGCCCTGGCACAGGGTGCCCAGAGCAGCTGTGGCTGCCCCTGGATCCCTGGCAGTGGCCAAGGCCAGGCTGGACAGGGCTGGCAGCACCCTGGGACAGTGGGAGGTGTCCCTGCCCATGGCAGGTGTGGAGTGAGAGGAGCTTTAAGGTCACTTCCCACCCAACCCATTCCATAATTCTATGGAAAAACCTTTCAAACACTGCGAGGGAGGGGCAGGTGGGGACCTTCCTGGTGCAGAAACAGGACAAGAGCAGGAGGTGACAGGAGCCCCAGGAGGTGACAGGAGCCCCAGGAGGTGACAGGAGAGGGGAGGTGTGTCCATCCTTACCTGAGTCGCTGTCCAGCCTGCGGCCCTCTCCTAACCTGCAACACAGGGAAGCGCAGGTGAGCTCATGGAGCGTTCCATTTCCCACAGAACAAAGGATCTGCCCCCATCCCCTACTGCTCCCCTGGGAACCCCCAGGACTGCACAGCTGGACACTCACAGCAAGACCTCTGAAATCCAGGCAGGTGGGGAAGTGCTCCTGATCCCCAAAGCCCAGAGATCCCGGCACGGCCGGGGTGGGGTAGCCCAGACCAAGCTCTGGGCAGGGCCAGCTCCACAGGCTGCTCAGGACCTCTCCCGTGGGGCCTGAGGGTCTCCAAGGGTGGACATCCCACAGCCTCTTGGATCAACCTGTGCCCGACCAGCCTTGGGGTAAAAAAATATTTTTTTTGTACAAACAGGATGTCCTTTATTCCGGCACGTGTCCCTTGTCACTCATCTTCTCCCCGGGCACCACGGAGGAGATCCTGCCTCAGTTTCCTTGAGTCTGTCCCAGGAGTTGTTCGCACACATTGCTTTGGGTCCCAGTGCCCCCAGCCTTTCCAAGTGTCACTTCCGTCACTGCCACGGTCCTTCCCTGTCCCTCGAGTCCTGGGGAGCTCAGCTGGACCCAGGGTGGCCTCCCCGGTGCCAGGCCGAGGGGCAGGATGTCCCCTCCTCGTGCCAGCCCAGGAACCACTGACCGTCGCTGCTGCGGGGTCACCTCGGTGTCCCCAGTCCCCGCTGTCCCTGCCAGGCTGTGTGGGGTGGCCTCCAGCCTGTCCCAGCACCTGGGCTCCTTCCCAGGCCTTGGCACGTCCCGTGCTGAGCTGCAGGAGGCTCTGGCAGGGCACTTCTCCGGCCTGGGGAGGTCCCAGGGGCATGGCCACTGCTCCCAGCTCGGTGTCACTGCAAACCTGCCAAGGATGGGGATGGGGGGATGCAGGACCTCGGTTTCGGTCAGGATGGGCGGGTGCATTCCGTGGAATCATGGAATTCGGTGGGAAGGGACATTAAAGCCCATCCAGTTCCACCCCCTCCTGTGGGCAGGGACACCTCCCACTGTCCCAGGCTGCTCCCAGCCCCAATGTCCAGCCTGGCCTGGGGCACTGCCAGGGACCCAGGGGCAGCCACAGCTGCTCTGGGCACCCTGTGCCAGTGCTGGAATCCCATTCCAAATTGGGTATTTTTGTCCAGGAATTGTAATGGATCAGAAAACTCTGCATTTCCACCAGTTTGAGCAGAACCCAGGCCTTTAGTCCCTCTTGCAGTGGTTTCGGGGTTATAAAATCCAAATGGTCAATGCAGGGAGGGACAAGGACATGGGGAGTCTCAGGTGATATTGTCCTGGGTTCACCTCCTGGCCACCAAGAGGAACGTGGTGCCCAAGAGGCAGCAGGACCCTACAAGCAGGGGCTGCAGGGCAGCTCTGGCAGAGCTGGTGTCCCAGCTGGAATAACCCCTGGCAGAGCTGGTGTCCCAGCTGGAATAACCCAGGGAGCGTGGGGAGGCCCTGGCACAGGGTGCCCAGAGAAGCTGTGGCTGCCCCTGGATCCCTGGCAGTGCCCAAGGCCAGGCTGGACATTGGGGCTTGGAGCACCCTGGGACAGTGGGAGGTGTCCCTGCCCACGGCAGGGGTGGCACTGGATGGGCTCTGAGGTCCCTTCCCACCCAAACCATTCCAGGATGGTTCTCTGAACGCATGGCAGCGGGGTCCCTGTGAGGACCAGCCTCTCCCTTGTCCGTGGGGGTGCAGGAGCTGGGGAACACCTGAGCTGCTTTTTCCTCTTGTTCATTGCAGATGGGAGCGCTCTGGGCCAGGACTGCTCCCGAAGGTGAATCTGGGGCAGGTGGAGCTCGCTGTGGACACGGGGCCAGGCCCCCCATGCCCAGAGCATCCCGGCCCAGCTCCCTGTCGGTGGCCTGGGCTTTGGTCTTGCCCATCCCTGATGTTCCCACACCCCAGAGCCCCTCACCACGGGGTCTGGGGCAGCTCCCCCCGCCCACGCCGCAGGGCTGCACTTCCATATTGATCATTCCTCGATTTCCCTGCCAGACGTTTACCTCACCGGCGCTGGGACTGCAAGAAACCGCTTTTTCCCTGGCAGGGATAATATTTACATTCCACACGGAGGCTTTTGGACCCAGTTCTGCTCTTGGACACGTCTGGGCCGTCCCTTCCCGGCTTCGTGCTGCTGCGATGAGTAACGGAGAGAGTTTGTGTTCCGTCTCTGCTCCCATACATCATACTCGAGCTCCTCAGTCCCCCTTTCCCTATTTCCCATGCAAGACACAATGCATATTTGGAAAAAGCCATACGGGTCATCTGGTAAGCATCTAAAATATTCCAGCGATGAGGAATGTTCTGGGGCAAAGAGGGTCCTGTGACTTGGAGCCAGGGCGATCCTGCTTTGAAAACCCCTGTTTTAGCCAAAATCAAACTTCCCGCGCTCCTTCCCACCAAGTTCAAATACTGGTGGGCAAAGGAACAGAGCATTTCCAAACACCTGCATGCTCTGCAGAGCTCAGCGGATGGGAAAACTCAGGAAAATGAGCTCTTTTGGGAGAAACGTGAGCTCCGCTGCAGCAGCTGAGCCAGCAGGAAATGTGCGTGTAACAAAACCAGGCTCAGAGTCCCGGTTTGTTGATGCTGGAGTTGGGTTTGGCTCAAGCAAGACAAATGCCGGGGCTGATTCACACCCGGCCAAGGCTGCTCCTCGTGTTTGGGTTGGAAACTTCGAAAGCAGAAGCCAAGAGAGCCCTGAGCGAGGTCCTGCCCCCGGGAGGGTCTGGGAGGAGCTTCCTGGTGGCTCCGGGAACGTGAGGTGAGGAGCAGATCCTGAAATCCCCTCCCTCACGCTGCTCTGAAAATCCTGAGGCCGTGAGGATCCCTTCCAGCTCTGGGATAGCTCCAGTGGAATGTGCCATGGATTTGACAGCACACAGAGAAAGCCCGGGAGGAGCCAGGGGCACAGGGAGGAAAGGGACCTCTTGTGACACTGATGGTGCTGCCTGTGTGGGATCCCCATGGGCACAGGGACACTCGTCCAGCCAAGGTCACTGTGGGATCCCCATGGGCACAGGGATCCTGGACACTCATCCAGCCAAGGTCACTGTGGGATCCCCATCACAGGGATCCTGGACACTCGTCCAGCCAAGGTCACCGTGGGATCCCCACGGGCACAGGGATCCTGGACACTTGTCCAGCCAAGGTCACTGTGGGATCCCCACGGGCACAGGGATCCTGGACACTTGTCCAGCCAAGGTCACCGTGGGATCCCCATCACAGGGACACTCGTCCAGCCAAGGTCACTGTGGGATCCCCACGGGCACAGGGATCCTGGACACTTGTCCAGCCAAGGTCACCGTGGGATCCCCATCACAGGGACACTCGTCCAGCCAAGGTCACTGTGGGATCCCCACGGGCACAGGGATCCTGGACACTTGTCCAGCCAAGGTCACTGTGGGATCCCCACGGGCACAGGGATCCTGGACACTTGTCCAGCCAAGGTCACCGTGGGCAGGGGCTGAGCAGGTGACAGTCCCACCGCTCAGGGACTTCCCTGGGGACTGCCCCACTCTGGGTTTTGTCTGATCCACCCCTCTGAGCTGGATTTCCCGCAGCACCTGGAGCAGCTCCTCCTCCTCTCACACATTTCCATGTGTGACCTTTGCTGGAAGAAAAGCATCCTTGGAAGCTGAGCACAGGACGGGACTGCGGCTGTGACATCGGCCCGTGGCGGATGCTGGGGACAGTGACGGGGGCTGGGAGGTGGTGTGTGCCAGGACACAGCACCAGTGAGGGGGCTGCTCCACCAGAGCCACCTGCACCTGGAGTGACCTGCACCCAGAGATATCCACCTGCACCCAGAGCCATCCACCTGATCCAGAGATATCCACCTGATCCAGAGCCATCCACCTGCACCCAGAGCCATCCACCTGCACCCAGAGATATCCACCTGCACCCAGAGCCATCCACCTGCACCCAGAGATATCCACCTGCACCCAGAGATATCCACCTGATCCAGAGATATCCACCTGCACCCAGAGGCCCTGGTGGGGCTCCAAAGGGAGCCAGTGAACCCACAGAGGAGTGAGTCAGAAAAGGCTGCAGAGCTCTCAGACAGCTTTGTCCCCTCACCTCGGTCCTTCCCGTTCTGCAGCTTCTCTGTTTCTTCTTCATCTTCTTCCTCTGCTTCAGAAAAAAACAAAAAGAGAAAAAGCAGACATGAGACAGGTGGGTGAGAAGAGAGAGAATCATGGAATTGTTTTGGTTGGAAAATCCCTCACAGACCATCGAGTCCCGGTGTTCTCCCAGTACTTCCAAGGCCACCACTGGTCCATGTCCCCAGGTGCCACATCCACACGGCTTTTAAACCCCTCCACGGATGGGGCTCCATCACCTCCCTGGGCAGCCCCTTCCAACGCCTGACAACCCTTGCCATGAAGGAATTCTTCCTGAACTTCACCTGTTTGCAGGTGAGAGCTGTGGGTTTGCTCTGTTTGACCTGGGATAAGCTGGGTGGGTTTATGGCGGGGTATTTACGCAGCAGAGTGGGAGCAGAAGGTCACATTCCTCTGCAGGTGGTGGCTCTTATCTCATTTCAGCCCTTCTCTGAGACCTGTGCAAACAGCTGATGGTGAGCCTGAGGGTGGTGTGTGAGGGTGGCCTCCTGCACGTGGTGTGAGAGCAAGGACAGGGAGAAGCCCCAGCGAAAGGCAAGGCTGGAGAACCAGAGGTGTTTGGGATGGATCTGATCCAAGGGAACCTCGCAGACACGTCCTCTGTGGCTCTGAGAGCAGGACAGTGACACGTGGGGGTCACACAGCCCCAGCCCTGTCAGAAACAGCTCCAGTGGGTCCTTAAAGTGAGAGCTGAGGAGATCAGGAACAACACCAGACACCTTTGGAATAACCAGAACTGTGACCTGGAGCTCAGTGTTGGATCTGGAACAGGCAGTGTTGCCTCAGTCTCCTGCACACCAGCACCCTCCCTAAGCACATCCTTTTGAGCTCAGATGGAGTGAAAATGGGATCAGTGTTCCCTCAGCAGCGCTGGGAGCAGGAGAGTATTGTGTGGACGTGGCACATGAGAGTATTGTGTGGATGTGGCACTTGGGGACAGGGGTCAGTGGTGGCCTTGGCAGTGCTGGGGGATGGTTGGACTCTGGTCTTGGAGATATTTTTCAACCTCAGTGGTTTTGTGATTCTGCAATTCTGTGACTCCACGACTCTCTCACAGATCCATAGGATACCCTGAGCTGGAAGGGACTCACTGGGATCACCCAGCCCAGCCCCTGTCCCTGCAGAGACCCCCAACACCCCCACCCTGGACATCCCTGGCAGCGCTGCCCAAACGCTCCTGGAGCTCTGGCAGCCTCGGGGCCGTGCCCATTCCCTGGGGAGCCTGGGCAGTGCCCAGCACCCTCTGGGGGAAGAGCCTTTCCCTGATCTCCACCTGCCCCTCCCTGACATCATTGCAGAGAAGGTGGATGGGGCCCTCGGAGCACCACGGGAAGCCGCGTGAGGACGGGTGATGCCGCTCCGCGTTTCCCTTCCCAGGGAATGTGCTCTCCAGGCCGGTGCCAGGCAGGGCAGGGTGGGAGGTGCAGCCCCGGGGAGCCCCGGGCCCTCCCCACGCCCCTCCTGCAGCTGCAGGGGGAGCCGGGGCGGGAGGAGGTGTCTGTTCCCACAGCTCCCCTTGGGACACGACGTGTGAAATCCCGCTGGCTCCATCAGCTGAGGATAACTCATGTTTTTCCTAATTTACACAAATGACACCATTTCAGACACTTCCAGGGGAGCCTTCCTTGGTCTCTGCATCTCCTCGAGCAGGAGCCTGCCAGCAACTCCATTTTAATTTCATTCTCACTCCCTGGTGATCCACACGGCTTTGCAGATCCCTGACACGGCTGGGGGCCAGGGATGGGACCTGAGGGAATGGCTGGAGCTGAGTCAGGGGGATTTGGGATGGAGATCAGGGAAAGGTTCTTCCCCAGAGGGTGCTGGGCACTGCCCAGGCTCCCCAGGGAATGGGCACAGCCCCGAGGCTGCCAGAGCTCCAGGAGCGTTTGGGCAGCGCTGCCAGGGTGGGATTGTTGGGTCTCTGCAGGGCCAGGAGCTGGATCCATGATCCTTGTAGGTCTGACTCAGGTTGTTCCACAATTCCATGATTCCACAACACTTGCTCTGCTCTGGAAAGCAAAAAGGAACGAGCACAGACTCTGGGCAGAGGTTTGCTCTCGTGTTTGAGCCTCGGGGGCAGAGCTGAGGTGATTTATGGGGAGCTGGCGGCCCTGCCACGGCCCTGCCGGTGTTGTGTCATCCATGGACAACTTTATTAACTCCCAGCTGCCTCCGCCACCAGGACCCGGGGCTGGGAGTGGGGGATTTACTGCTGGGCAGTAAAACACCCACCCGGTTCCTCCCTGAGAGGCTCCACCACGGCACAGCCTCGCGGGCCCCGGCACCGAGGGAGACAAGTTCATGGGGGATTTTGTGCCGCAGCTGCTGGGTCCGGCACGGAACAGGGACAAGGAGGGACACTTCCCTTCTTCCTCAGCAGCAAAGGCAGCCCACAAACAGAATCACAGGATCCTTCACGTTGCAAAAGAGCATCGAGTCCAACTGGTGACTGGTCCCCTCCCTGTCCCCAGCCCAGAGCACTGAGTGCCACGTCCAGGCTTTCCTTGGACACCTCCAGGGACGGGGACTCCGCCCTGGACAGTGCCTTCCAAGGCCTGGCCACCCTTTCCAGGAAGAAATCCTTCCAGAAGACAGGCTGCTGGGGCACCAAATGGTCACAGCCCTGTTGCTGCCAAGGCTCAAGGGCCACAGGACACTTCCCTGGGTGACGCAGGACCTGCTCCAGCCCCACCGGGGTATTCAGCTCCCCTGGCACAGGGAGGGGGCACAGAGGGAGTAATTATCTGTGTTCCACATCGGTGTTTACCAACAAGGGATGAAATTGGCCTCCTGTACAGTTATGGATACGTGATTGCATCATCTGATGCAGAGTCACGGCAGAGGGTCTCACCTGCTGCCCAGGCATGGCAGGACTGAGCAGGAATTTGGGGACACTCACCCCAAAAACCTGCTCTGGCTTGTGACTGTGTCATTAAGGAGCTCTGGCTTCCAGAATGGGGCTGGGAGGAGCCCCTCTCCCAGGAGATGCTCTGGAAAGTGGCTCCATGATCCACACTGGGGTCAGTGGGAGCAGGAGGGAGGGGACGGGGTTGGCTCCATGAATCACCAGCCAGGGCTGTATCTGCAGGGTAATGCAGGAGGTGGTGTGAGTTCCCAATGGTACACCCATGGAATCATGGAAAATGGAGTCCAAGATCATCCCCCAGCACTGCCCAGGCCAGTGATGTTGGCTATAAAAAGGATTTTTCACCTCACATTGCACTTTAGTTTTAACAAAAATAAATCCAAGGACAAATCTCCCACCCGTGGCTGCCAGTTCTCCTCCTCCCGCGCCCTGAAGCAGCTCCTACCTGAGTGGAGCTCCTTCACCAGCGAGGACATGGTGTTGGTGATGGAGTCAGCTGCTACCAGCAGGTCGTTGCGGAGGTTCCTCCTCGTACCTGGGGCGGGGCAGACACACAGAGATCAGGGATGGCTGCACTGCCACTGCCCCTGCCCTCGTGTCACCACGCTCAGCCTCACCGTCCCCACCTGGGAGGGCGGCTGGGCGCTCCCAGTGCCACCACAGCAGAGGAGCTGGAGATTCACCCTGGCACAGCCCAGCTCTGCCCCGCTCCCTGATGGCCCTCGTGGCTCGTGAGGTGCTGCGGGCTCCTCTCTGTGACACGGCAGCACCAGGGCAGTGCCAGCCCCCCGTGCCCGCTGCTCCCGTGGGCAGAGCCACTCTCGGTGCTGCTGAGGGTGGCGTGGGATAAAGGCTGCTGGAATTCTCACCCTCCCGCACGGCTGGAGGAAGGAATCCTCTCCTCAGGGTGCCCTGCAGCCGGGGCACGGCTCTGTGCTGTCCCCCGGTGACACCGACCTGCCTGGACACTCCGTGGGCAGCCACTGCTGGCCAGCATCACCAGTGACCACCAGTGGCCCCACCAGTGACCCCAACACGGCCACGGCTGTGCCAGAACAGCTGGGAGAGCACGGGAACACAACTGGCACAGGGATCACGCCGTGGGCTGCTGCCTCAGGGCTGGGGGAAGGACGATGCTCGTGGCCTCTTGTGGTGCTGGGAAGGCCACGATCCTCTTGGATCATGGCTGTGCCCCATCCCTGGAACGGTTCTAGGCTGAGCTGGACAGCGCTTGGAGCAACCTGGGGTAGTGTCCTCCCTGTGAAACAGCTGGATAATGTTACCAAGCCCACCCAGACATCTCCTGGCTGGGACATTCAATTATTTTATTAAGTGAAAAAATCGACATTTTATCCTGTTTCCTGTGTTCTCCACCGGCCTCGGGTTTGCCTGATTTTGTGTGATTAATATGAAATAGCACTAATTGTGCAGATTGCCTTTCCGGAAGGATCATTCCAAGAAAATTATTACAGAATCTGGTCACCATGTTCTTTTCTTGCAGGAGTTTTTCTGGTTGTTGAATCAGTCCCATCGTAGTTATCATGAAAGGAACATCCCCCTTTCTGCTGGAAGTGGTGGATCCAAGGGTTCCCGAGGGACTGTTTTCTTCTCTTTCAAGATGGTCAACAGCAGAATTGATTTTCTCATTAGATGGTGGCCTCTGTATCTGAGCATTTCACCCAGAAACCATCAGGGTGTTTTATTCTAAACCTGCCATACTTGGTCCTCTTCCAAGTGCCAATCTTGGTAATCCTCCACCGAGTGGAAGATCAAGAGATCATCTAAGGAGGAAACTTTTCCAATCTCAGGACTGTAAGACCAAGACCTCTGGGATTCAGTTCTTTAAAGTTTTCCTGCTCCAGAATTTCCCCCACTAATGGGGCAGCTCGTGGAGGACTCATGGCCTGGGAGGGAAAATGAGCCCTTGGTGTCCCTGCCCTCCCCGAGCTCACCGCAGCGAGAGGTGGAACCATCACATTTCGAAGCGTCTGGTGGATCTGCAAAAGTTGGCATAAATAATTGAGATGTTTTGTTAAAGCAGAATCAGAGTTCTGAGGGGTGGGTTTGTTTTGGTCCCCCCCGACACAGCGCTGCTGGGACAAGCCCTCTGCCCAGCCCTGAACAACCCCTGGCTCCTTGCAGCACGTATCTGAGATGCTGTCAGGTGTTAAAACCTGGAGAAAACACAAGTTTTCACTCTGGGCGATCTCAGCAGGTCCTGATGAAGGAGCAGTCATCAGGGAGAGGCTGCAACGAGCCCTTGATTAGTTCCATCAGCTCGAGCAGGAGCTTGAGGAAGACACTCCGGTGACTGAGCGGGAGGGGTTTGCCCTTTCATGGCTCCTGCACCTTCCCAGGAGGAGGCAGATGGACACAGAACAAATGGGGATGCCTAGGGAAGTCTGGAAAACGAAGAGAGATCCAGCATCTTCATGTCCTGCCATAATCACTGCTCCGAGCAGCAGGAGCACCATTCCCTCTCCATGCTCTGCATGAACAAAGGCAAGAGGGGAGGGATGAAGTGGATCCTGAGGATCCTCCCAGTGCCTGGTCGGGCTCGGGGTGCTGCTGTTCCCTGCCTGGGGAAAGAAAGGGATCCTGCACAGGGGGAAGGGGAGGCAGCTGCCAGAGAAATCAGCGGAGAGCTCTGGGCTGCACCACCAAACTTGCTGTGGAGATGAAGAGGAGGCGACTGGACCACCCACAGCAACAGATGGAGCGCTCGCCTCTGGTATTTGGCATCCTGCCTCCCTGGAAATGCCTGCTCTGCTCTCGGCGCTGGCAGCGTGCAGGCATGAGGATGAGGATGAGGAGGAGACAGCCCCTTCTCCCAGGGGAGCTGCAGGTCTCGGAGGGGCCATCCTGCAGCGTTCCCTGTGCCAAGGCTGCTGAGGCCGAGGGCTCCCTGTCCTGCTGCAGCCCCAAACCCCAGCTGAAAGTGCTCACTGGCACCAGCAAAGTGTTCACTGGCACTCCTGCTCCTCTGCTGCCATTTCACAGCCTCTTCCCTCGCCTTCTCCTGGCAGCAGCTCATTTAGGCAAGGGCAAAGATCATTCCAGATCATTCCAGGAGGATATATCCACTGAGCACTGATAAATACAAACTGTTACCTAAACCCTGTTTGGTTTGGAGATGCAGTGTCGGTTCTGGGAGGTTTCTTTCCGTGTTTGGTTTGCGTGGAGAAGGAATCTTTCCACCTGACAAAGGGATTTGATGCTTCTATTCACATCTTCCCTCCCTGGAGTGAGAAACCACCTCCAGTGACTCCGCCTGAGGTGACCTGCCAGCTTTTAAAGAAACAAACCACTTCTGCACCAGGTGAGGGCTCTTGTTCACTGCCCAGGACTGACCACGGCACCTGATTCCCAACGGGATTTCCCAGGGAGCACCACGAGGTCCACAGGGATAATCACAGAAATATTAAGGTTGGAAAAGGCCTCCAGGATCATCCAGTCCAACCTTTGTTGGTTGCTGCCCGTCCCTTGGTGAGCCCTCACCCGTGCCTCAGGGAGAGGAGGACTTTCTGTCCTTTCACTGGCAGTTCAACCAGCAGGTTTGAAAACATGACAGGTTTGTAAGGTTTAATTCTTTAATTATTTGTGGGCGCAACTTTCTGGGATGGGAGATCCTTTCCCTGCAGGGAAGATCATCTTCACAGAAATTAACTTCATTAAGTTCAGAAGATTCAAAATGTGCCCCCAAACTCTTTGGTCTGAGGCACAGGGAAGGGGTTTGGTATGACTGCCTCGACATGGTGAGTTACGTGTGTGTTGTACACG
Source organism: Pachycephala philippinensis (assembly GCA_013397055.1). Taxonomy (NCBI): domain Eukaryota; kingdom Metazoa; phylum Chordata; class Aves; order Passeriformes; genus Pachycephala; species Pachycephala philippinensis. The sequence goes on along the minus strand of VWZT01016475.1, from coordinate 102,466 downwards.
GGATCCCAGAATGGTTTGGGTGGGAAAGACCTTAAAGATCATCCGGCTCCAAAACCTTCAGGGACACCTCCCACTGTCCCAGGGTGCTCCCAGCCCCATCCAGCCTGGCCTTGGGCACTGCCAGGGATCCAGGGACAGCCACAGCTTCTCTGAGCACCCTGTGCCGGGTCTCCCCATCCTCCCAGGGAACAATTCCTTCCCCATATCCCACCCATCCCCGCTCCCTCCCGTGGTGACACGCCCCGGGTGCCCTGCCCTGGTGGTCACCTTGTGTGAAGGCCTCCTGCAGGTCGCCCCCGAGTCCTGTGAGCGTGTCCTGGGCTCCGTGCGTGGGCGTGGAGCCGGCCGAGGCCGAGCGCAGGGGCACGGGCGGGGGGCGGCCGTGGGTGGGCGAGGGCTGGGCCGAGCCCGCTGCCTGCGCCTGCAGAGACACAGAGAGCCCTTGGCAAACTGGGCTTTGGCCTCTGGGGCACGGCTAAAAACAGCTCTGCGGAAACAAACAGACAAACAGAGAGGGGAACGTGCAGGGAAAGGCTCTTCCCCAGAACGCTCCCGGTCTGAGCGGGGATGTGATGCACGAGCGGGGGGTGCTGTGGGAGGTGGTGGCACAACGGGTGCAGAACTCCATTAAATTATTTTTATATTTGTATATATTTATATATTCCTATATTTTAAAATACTTTTATATATTTTGACATGTTTTTATAAAATCACGTGCTTTGTATGTTTTGTGCATTTATGTATTACATAGTAGATATTTAATGTATTACATATATAGATATTTTATGTATTTTAATGTATTTTTTTATATTTACACATATATTTTAGATATATTCATATAATTTGACTTATTGCTGAAACAGGGAATTTTTAGATTTCACTTTATATTTCCTTCCAGTCCAACCCACCCCATTCCTGCTGTGCCATCCCAACACCCTCAAGAGCAGCTCTGCACCAGAAGATATGGTTCTGTCCCTGATACAGCTTCTGGTTCCCCCCTCAGAGGTGAGGGACAGCCCCAGGGCTCTGTCAGGTGCTGCCTACGGCCTCGAATCCTGCTGCAAACCCCAAACAAACACAGGATCCTGCAGGGCTCAGAGGAAACCTGTGCAATGTTCACTTGGCAAAGCTGCCAAGGAGCTCCTGCCCCAGCAAAGCCTCTGGGGCTGCGCGGGGCTGGGCACTGGGGTCATGGGCAGGGCAGGGAGAGGGAGCTACAGCAGAGGGCTGGCATGGGATTATGGCCTCCGTGTTCCCAAAAAAACGAGCTCTGGTTTGTACCCGGTGTGTGGTGCCCAGGGGCCCTGGCTGGGCTTTAGGGCCTTTGCAAGAGAATCCCAGGATCCCAGAGTGGTTTGGGTGGGAAGGGACCTCAGAGCCCATCCAGTGCCACCCCTGCCACGGGCAGGGACACCTTCCACTGTGCCAGGGTGCTCCAAGCCCCAGTGTCCAGCCTGGCCTTGGGCACTGCCAGGGATCCAGGGGCAGCCACAGCTGCTCTGGGCACCCTGTGCCAGGGCCTCCCCACCCTCCCAGGGAACAATTCCTTCCCAATATCCCATCCATCCCTGCCCTCTGGCAGTGGGAAGCTATTCCCTGTGTCCTGTCCTTCCATCCCTTGTCCCCAGTCCCTCTCCAGCTCTCCTGGAGCCCCTTTAGGCCCTGGAAGGGGCTCTGAGCTCTCCCTGGATCCTTCTCCTCTCCAGGTGAGCCCCCCCAGCTCTCCCAGCCTGTCCCGCTGTTCCCAGCCACAGGCCCTGCCACTGCACTCACATTTAAGCAATGTTTAATTAAAGCCACCTGCTCCTCAGGAATTCGGGACTGAGAGCCTGGAGCTGCCCAGCCCAGGAGCCACTCCCGGGGTTTGTGCCTTTGGTTTGTGGCCTTTTTGTGAGCTGGTTTGTGGTTTGCTCCCGGTGACGTGCGGCTGTTACCGGGGCAACACGGCCGGGAGCGGGGATGCTGCCACGACACTGCCAGGACCTGCACGGTGACACTGCCAGGACCTGTGCAGGGTGACACTGCCGGGACCTGCATGGTGACACTGCCAGGACCTGCACAGTGACACTGCCAGGACCTGTGCATGGTGACACTGCCAGGACCTGTGCCTGGCGACACTCCCAGCAACTGCACCGTGAAACTACCAGGACCCGCGCATGNCATGGTGACACTGCCAGGACCTGTGCATGGTGACACTGCCAGGACCTGCATGGTGAGTCTGCCAGGACCTGTGCATGGTGACACTGCTGGGACCTGCACAGTGACACTGCCAGAACTCTGAGCATGGTGACACTGCCAGGACCTGTGCATGGTGACACTGCCCGAACTCTCTGCATGGTGACACTGCTGGGACCTGCACAGTGACACCGCCAGGGCCTGTGCAGGGTGACACTGCTGGGACCTGCATGGTGACACTGCCAGGACCTGTGCATGGTGACACCATGAGCATCTCAAGCAGCAGTGACGCCACGAGCACCCAACGGTGACACCACAGCCCCCGGCACAGCCATGGCACTGCCAGCACCCTGCGCAATGGTGACACTGCCAGCACCTCTCACAGCAGTGACACCCCCGGCACCCTGCACAGCAGTGACACCGCCAGCACCCCACACAGTGGTGACACTCTCAGCCCCCCCCACACGGTGACACCACCAGCACCCTGTGCAATGGGGACACTGCCAACACCTCTCACAGCAGTGACACCGCCAGCACCCCACACACGGTGACACTGCCAGCACCCCACAAACGGTGGCACCACCAATACCCCACACAGGGTGACACTGCCAGCACCCCACACAGCGGTGACACCGCCAGCACCCCACACACGGTGACACCACCAGCACCCTGTGCAATGGGGACACTGCCAACACCCCACAAACGGAGACATCACCAATACCCCACAAACGGTGACAATGCCAACACCCCACACAGGGTGACGCTGCCACCACCCTACGGAATGGTGACACCACCAGCACCCCACACAGGGTGACACCACCAGCGTCCCATGCAATGGTGACACCACCAGCACCCTGTGCAATGGTGACACCACCATCACCCCCGTGCCGGTCCCACAGGAGCTCCCAGGAACGGGATGCTGCTCAGGATGGCCACAGCTCCGGCTCATCCCTCTCTCCCCGCCAGCCCCACGCTGATGTTTGTATTCACACGAAAACCCAGCCGTGTGGAAAATTGTCATTTTGAACCGCAATAATAACTGGGGACCGAGAGGCGTGAGTCACTGTCCCTGTGCCACGGCCCCGCAGCACCGGGGCTGCACGAGGGCAGCAGCGGCGCCTTCCCAAGGAAAAGCCACCCAAACGTGCGTGTGCCACGCCAGCAGCTTCCCTTCCCTGCACCCAAACACCACACCAAACCTTAAACACCCACCAAAAACGCACACAAGAAGGCAGGAGGGTCTGAATTTGCATGAATTTGTGGCAAAAGGTGCCCATGCCTGGGTGCTCCCAGTGCAGCCCGTGGGACAGGGATGGGGACAGTGGCAGCTGTCACCTGTCCCACGGCTCTGGTTTGGAGGAACCGGCTCTGTCCTCCCCCTCCTCCTCCTCCTCCTCCCAGACTGAGCCTCAGCAGCCACACAGGGGAGGGAAAACAGCCCATGAAGATGGAAAAGAGGAAGAAACCCGGCCCTAACTCCTGCATCGGAGAAGGGCCAGAAGCAGAGCTTTCCTCTCCCCAGGAGGGAGCCAGAGGAGGGGGTGGGAATATTATTTTCTAGTTTGAATATTTTCTGGTTTGAATATTTTCTGGTTTGAAGCTTGTCCCCCAGGTCTCATCTTGTGTTCTGGGACCTCAGCACGTGCTCCTGCTACCCCTGGAGACCAAGGATGGTGGCAGGTGTGAGGAAAGGAAAAATCACAGAGCTTTTGTTGTTTAGAATCCCAGAATCACTGAGGGTGGAAAAGAGCACCAAGATCATCCAGTCCAACCTGTGCCCAATCTCTTCCTTGCTCCCAGCCCAGAGCACTCAGTGCCACCTCCAGGCCTTCCTGGGACACCTCCAGGGATGGGAACTCCAAATCTCCCTGGGCAGCCCCACGTTCCAGGCGGAGAGGTGAGGGCTCAGTTCCTGGAGTCAGATCTCAGTGCTGACTCCGTGCCCCAAAACACATTTGCCTAAACTGCGAGGGGACAAATTGTACAGCGTGTGACAAGCTCAGCCCGACTCACACATCCCCACCTTGGCCATGGTGGGTTTTGCAGATCATCAAATCCCAGACTAGTTTGGGTGGGAAGGGACCTCAAAGCCCCTCCAGTGCCACCCCTGCCATGGGCAGGGACACCTCCCACTGTCCCAGGCTGCTCCAAGCCCCAGTGTCCAGCCTGGCCTTGGACACTGCCAGGGATCCAGGGGCAGCCACAGCTGCTCTGGGCACCCTGTGCCAGGGCCTCCCCACCCTCACAGGGAACAATTCCTTCCCAATATCCCATCTCACCCTGCCCTTGTCCCCTTGTCCCATCACTCCAGGAGTGCTTGCTCCTTGGCCCAAGGACACTGTGACAGGCCCAGGCTGGCAGTGCCCACTCCCATCAGTTCCAGGCAAGAGGAAATCTTTTTGTCACCAACATTCCTTTTTGAGACACACTGCCTGCACTGATGTTCTTAGAGAAAGTGCCCGAACACTCGAATTTTTCATTTTAGTTGTTTTTAACTGCCTGGCAGCAGCTGGTTGGGCTGATTTGCATTCCACGGGCAGCGGAGCAGCGGGGCCGGGAATGTCCCTGAGCCGCGGCGTGACGCGGTTCCTGGAAAACACAGTGATTGTGAGAGCAGCCCCCGAGGTCACGGCCACGGCACATCCTGAGGGGGACGGGGACGGGGACGGGGACAGGGCAGGGCAGGGCTGCTCCCCCTCCTCGTGCAGCTCCCGGGGCGATGCACCCACCGCACGCGGGGCTCGAAGGGGATCTGAAAGTTGTCGGTTCAGTGAAGACTTGAAAATCGCCTTCCTAGAAACACGTGCTGGCCCAGCTGGAGCCGCCCACAGCTCCGGGGCCGGGACCCCTCCAGCCCCAGCAGCCCCTCACTCCTGACCCTGCAGAGCAGTGACACAGCAGCTCCGGCCAACGCTGACCCTCGGCAAAGCACAGGAGCATCAAACTTCTGCCCTGGTGCGGCACCTTCCAGAGGACAGGCTGAAATTGTAGAGCTGTGGAGCCACTGAGGCTGGAAAAGCCCTGTGAGACCATCGAGTCCAACCATGCCCAGCACTGCCAGGGCCACCACTGACCCCTGTCCCCAAGTGCCACATCTACGGGGCTTTTCATCCCTCCAGGGATGGGGGCTCCTCCTCTGCCCTGGGCAGCTGTGGCAGGGCTGGACAGCCCTTTCCATGAAGGAATTGTTCCCAGTATCCAACCTGACCCTGCCCTGGCCCAGCCTGAGGCCGTTCCCTCTCCTCCTGTCCCTGTTCCCTGGGAAAAGAGCCCAACCCCAAATACCACGGGCTGAGCTACAGCTGCACATCTGTGTGGCTCCTGCAGGGACTGTTAGAAACCTCTCCAGGTTCACATCTCCAGCAGGAAATAATCCAACCTCCTCATGGATGATGCCTTGGATGATCCCTCCAAGGCCACACCTTCTGGGAGTGGGGACAACACCTGAACAGCTCCAGGATGGAACAGGGACCTGCAAGAGCCTGCCCGGGCTGAAAGGAGAACTGAGGATCTTTGAGGGTGACGGCTCCTTCCTGCTTGTGGCACGACCTGACCCTGACTGAGCAGATGGGGCTTTCCCAGGCCCCTGCAGAACCCGGCAGCCGAGGCAGAGGGGAACAGCAGGGCTGAACTGCACTGGCCAAGAGGCCACTGGCCCCTGGGCTGTGCCAGCTCTGGGGTGGCAGCAGGCCCAGGGCAGTGCCCGTCCCCTGTGCTGGCACTGCTGGGGCACCTCCAGTGCTGGGGGCAGCTCTGGGCCCCTCCTGACAGGAGAGACCTGGAGGGGCTGGAGCGTGTCCAGGGCAGGGAACGGAGCTGGGAAGGGGCTGGAGCAGCAGGAGCAGCTGAGGGAGCTGGGAAAGGGGCTCAGCCTGGAGAAAAGGAGGCTCAGGGGGGACCTTTTCAGAGAAAAGAAAAAAAAGAAAAAAGAAAAGAAAAGAAAAGAAAAGAAAAGAAAAGAAAAGAAAAGAAAAGAAAAGAAAAGAAAAGAAAAGAAAAGAAAAGAAAAGAAAAGAAAAGAAAAGAAAAGAAAAGAAAAGAAAAATGAAAGAGAAGAGAAATAAAGAAAAAAAGAGGAAAGGGAGGAAAGGAAAGGAATCTCTTTTCCACACGGAAGTCCCCTCCTGTACTTTACCCAGCACTGGCCCCCCCGTGCCCGTGTCCCTTCCCTCACACTGAGCCCTGGCCCTGGGGAAAGCCCGGCCGTGGCCGCGGGCACCGAGAGGCAGAATCAGAACCTCTGAGGTGGCGTTTGCTCCCCGCTGCCACCTCCGTGCCACCCCCAGCCCACGGCTCCCGGGCACCTGCTGCCAAAGGGAGGGGGCCCGAGGACATCCTTGGAAGAGCCAAGGATGGAAATCTGAGCAACCTGGGCTGGTGGAAGGCGTCCCTGCCCAGGGCAGGGGGGACAAGAGGAGCTCTAAGGTCCCTTCCCACCAAAGCAGTGTCAGTGTGACACCGAGGGTGACGAGGAGCCGCAGCCCCAGCTCACAGCACAGCCTGAAACCAGCCCAGTCCTAGAAAGCACCTGATCTGCAGAGAAAGCAAAGGCACCTGGTGCAGCAGAGCTGTGCCAGCCCGGCGTGGGAGGACACGGAGCTGTGCCCCTGCAGGGGCGGGCAGGGACCCGGCACAGCCCGGAGCCACCACGGGACCCTCGCTGGGGACACCTGGGGGGCTCCCGAGGCCCAACGAGAAGGTGTTGCAGAGAGGGCCAACAAATCACTCTCAGACCTTCCTTCTCCAGTGGCTGAAGGCAACGGGAGGGGTGGAAGGAATGCCAGAATTATGGATTTCACAGAATCAGAGGCTGGGAAAGCCCTCTAAGATCACAGAGTGCAATTGTCCCCCAGCACCAGCAAGGCCACCACTGACCCTGTCCCCAAGTGCCACATCCACAGGGCTTTTAAATCCCTCCAGGGATGGGGACTCCACCCCTGCCCTGGGCAGCTGTGCCAGGGCTGGACAGCCCTTTCCATGAAGGAATTGTTCCCAGTATCCAATCTAACTGCCCCTGGTGCAGCTCGAGGCCGTTTCAAGGCCCAAAATCCCTGGAGCTGAGGTGTCCCTGGATTTGGGGCTGTTGGAACCAGCCTGTGCCAGGGCTGTTGGTTCGGGGTGTCCATTCCCTGCTCAGCTCTGCTCCTCCATGGAGCTCCCGAGGTGGGAAACTCAGGGGTGCCTTTTGGAAACAGAGCCCAGGCAGAGCTGAACAGGTTTGTAAACTCCTCTCTGACTCTCTTCTGGAGCTGCAGCCTCAGAAAATCCAGGAATTACTGGCTCATTGTATGTCCTTCCTGGAAACTGCACCGGGGAGGACACAGAAGATGGATTTCACTTTAGAAAAACCACCAAGGAAACCTCTGACCTGGCTCCTGAAATGTTTGGGAGCCAACTTCGATTTATTGTCCCTGGCTTATCAAGTCTTGTATACAAGAGCTGTGAGGTTTAACCTAAAACACCATTTCCCGGGAAAAGAGGCCGAGCCGTGCCCCGAGCATGGATCAGCTCCGGGGGAAGGGCTGGATGGGAGGGCAGCAGTGCCCGCAGGGCTTTTAGCAGCTCTCTGAGACGCTGTTTCACCATCCCCTCCCTCACCCCAGCAGTTTAGCTGGAGGTCCCCCACCCTCAGGAACTGCAGCCGAATTTTCTACAACCACTGTGACAGAGGAGAGTTGTAAAGGAGAATGGGATGAAAAAGGCCTTCAAAAATTGGGGTTGGAAGGAGCCTTGGAGAGTGTCCAGCCCAACCACCCTTTCGGAGCAAGGTCAGCTCCAAGGTGCTGCTCAGGCTCCTCTTCAGCTGCTCTCTGAAAGTCTCCCCAAGGAGGTGCCTCCTCTCCAGGCTCCTCACAACCAGCTCCTGCCTCACCTTTAGCACAGGGGTTTGTGGGATGTGGACACTGGAGAAGCTGCCCCAGAGAGGGACAGGACCCGCAGTCCTTAGAGGTTTCCAGAGCTACATGAAGGCAGAACTAACCTGATCTAATGCCAGCAGCAGTCCTGCTTGGAACCGTGGAATTGTTTAGGTTGGAAAAGACCTTTAGTTGAGTCCAACCATCCATTTCATCTGCTTCAAGTGGAAAATCAAACTAAAGACCCCCAGAAGTCCCTGAACTTACAGATGTTCACTGAGAAACTCAGAAATCCTATTTTACAATAGACCTTGATTTTATCACAGAAATATCACAGGCTGGTTTGAGTGGGAAGGGACCTTAAAACCCATCCAGTTCCACCCTGTGCCATGGGCAGGGACATCTTCCACTATCCCAGGGTGCTCCAAGCCCCGTCCAGCCTGGCCTTGGGAACTTCCAGGGATCCAGGGGCAGCCACAGCTGCTCTGTTCCATTTTAATATGGAGCTTATTCCTAGGAACAGATTAAAGTAAAAGGGATCTTGCACACACAACAACCCAAGAGCCAGCAGGTTTCAGATAAGCAATTTAGACAAGTAAACATCTCATCATGCCCCAAATACTCCAGAAAATGCAGCACAAGCAGACCAAAAAGGAGAACACGAGCACATGGGCTGTGCATCCCCGCTGCAGGAGGGAGCCAGCAGAGGATGTCCCTGCATCCCAGGGAACCAGGGGTCTGCAGCAGGAGGTGCAGTGCCATGGGTTCTCATCCACATCTCCCTCAGTGCCTAATTCCCCTCTCCACGCCCTCCTTGGGAAGGACGGACCGGCCCCTGAGCTCGGCTGCCTCACACCAGCACTCACCAGGCCCCAGCTGAAGGACTTTTATCACATTCCCTGTGCGTCAATATTCCAGGGGCTTTCCTCAGGAAAATCAGCATCTTCTGGCCCAGATGTTCTCCCCATGCCCAGAGCTGGGGACACACACTGAGCCGAGCCCCCAGACCCAGCACTGCCCTTGGCTTTCTCTGTGGCTCCTCTTGCTCAGCCCTCGGGCTCTCCATGAGGGAAAAATCTTCCCTGGGAGGGTGGGGAGGCCCTGGCACAGGGTGCCCAGAGCAGCTGTGGCTGCCCCTGGATCCCTGGAACTGCCCAAGGCCAGGCTGGACAGGGCTTGGAGCACCCTGGGACAGTGGAAGGTGTCCCTGCCATGGCAAGGGTGGAATGTGATGGGATTTAAGATCCCTTCCCACCCAAACCATTCCAGGATTCACTGACTCTATGACCAGAGTATGGCAGAACTAACACGCTGGAGGGCTACAGAGAACCCACAGTTGTTGCCACTTAGATAACACCAAAGCCTGTGTTTTCTGCAGTTTCGGGTGCTGTTGTGCAGGGCTGTGGGAGCTGCTGTTCCCAGGTGAGGCTGTTTGCTGCACAGGAATGAGCAGAGCCATCGGCAAAGGCGGCTGTAAGGAAACACCTCGTGCACCCCAGCTGGCTCTGCTCTTCGTAATCCCCTCCTGGCAGATGTTTATCCGACAGCTCTGAGAAACCTCCCCCGTCAGGGTGTCCTCAGCTCTGCAGTGAGTTTGCAGCACGTGGGGCTGGCGGCACAGCCCAGCTCTGCGGGGCAAGGGCAGCTCTTCCCTCCTCCTCTGCACCGCCTTTGCCTGTGCCTGGAGCTGCGTAACCCTGCTCAGTGCCCCCTGCTCCAGGGCCTTCAGCCCTGCTGGGTGAGCCAGAGCTTCAGCCAAGATGGGCTTCCTCAGCAGCCCCTTGGGACTTCACAGAATCCCAGAATGGTTGGGGTGGGAAGGGACCTTATCCTGTTCCATGCCCTGCCAGGGACACCTCCCACTCCCCCAGCCCTAAGCCCCATCCGAGCTGGCCCTGGACACCTCCAGGGATGGAGCACCACAGCTTCTCTTCCAGATATTCCTGCCATTTTTCACAGAACCACACAGTAGTTTAGGCTGGAAAATACCTCAGGTCTGAATTCTCACCCCCATCTCTAAAGCCCCAGCAATCTCCTCCTGCCTGATGCCAAGAGCAAATCCAAGTCCCTCGCAGGAAGGCTGAATAGTAATTAATTCAGGACAGAAATAATGAACTACAGAGGAATTTCAATTTACACGTCTTTCTATTTTAACAGAAAACCCTTGACAACTGATTTTGGAAAAAACTTCTCCAACCACATTTAAACCTGCTTTGCATGAGGCTCATCCAGCCTACGCCGCTCGGGCTGCACGGGAGGGAGCAGGAGTTTGCTCTGGAGTCGTCTGCACTCGGGGGATGCTCCCCCTTGGCTGCCTTTCCCTCACACACATCGACTTGCCTGGCTTGAGGCTGTGATAAAAGCTGGAATGCTGCTGGGCCGGTTGGTGCAGGACGGGGGCCTTGTCCTCACAGCTCAGCGAGGCTCAGGTTGGTGCTGGCAGCGCGGTGACACAGGGGCGCCACAGGCAGCACCGCCCAGAGCCCGTTCTGGGAGCCTCTCCCGCACTGCACATCACGAGTGCAGTCACGGGGCTGCAATCTCCCTGCGAGGTATTTCTCCAGCGTTTGGGGCAGCGTTGCCATTTGCCATTTTTCTTTTCGCCAGTAATTTAACAATTATTTACGTTAACCAGGAAGGGAGGAGAAGCCCTTCCAGAGCTGCACATGAAACTGCTGCTGCTGCTGCCTGAATAATTCCAGCTCGATCGAAGCGTGCGCTAAAAATAATCCAACCCCCTCCCTGCAAACACTCTTTGAGGGAAATATTTAAACCAGAAAACAAGGCCCCTAAATCAGACCCCCCCCAGCCGGGGCTGTTAACCCGATTGTTGCAGGGAAATTGAATTTCCCCGTCCTCCGTGGGCTCTCGGCTCCAGCCGCCTCCCGGAGCGAGCACGCCAAGGAATACATGAAAGGCTCATTAGTGGGGAAGGCTAATAACCTTTCTGAGGCATTAATAAAATCCCCGGCTAGAGCCTAATGCAGGGACAGTTTCATGGCAACAGAAGGAGGGAGGCAGGGTGTCCTCTCCCCGATCCCACAGATCCCCTGCCCCTCGTGTGGCGTGGGGTGGCAGCCGGATCGCTCAGACGAGGATGGACCTCCATCCCTGTCTGATCTGGGCATATTCCCCACACCCAGAGGCTGCTCCAGAACGTGGGATGAGAAAAGCTGGGTGTGCTGTGACACCCTGACATCCACACGGACAGACAAACCTGTGCTCATAAATACAGAGACAGAGAGAGAGGGCTGGGGGCGTGGGGGGTGCTCTGCAAACACAAACAGCAGCCTGGACCACGGCTGCTTGGACACCAGCAGGAATTTCTGCCTGGAAAGGGTGCTCAGGCCTTGGCAGGGGCTGCCCAGGGAGGTTTGGAGTGCCCATCCCTGGAGGTGTCCGAGGAAGGGCTGGAGGTGGCACTGAGTGCTCTGGGCTGGGGACAAGGTGGGGACTGGGCACAGCTGGGACTGGATGGGCTGGGAGGGATTTTCCACCCTAACCAGTTCTGGGATTCTGTGCTGTGGTTTGGATCCCTGCCAGCACCGGGCTTCTCAGCGATGCCAGCCAGGGATACCCGTGATCCAGCCCAGGTGATGGGATCATTACACGGCCCATGGCCTATCCCACCAAAAACCCCACACCAAATTGTCCAAAGGCAGATCATTAACCAGGCACACAAAGGCCTGGGCTGGGACCCGGGCAATCCCTCGGGGAGGCCGAGCGTGCCGAGGGGAGGAGAGGGACCCCGGCTGCCCAGGGAGCAGCCTGGGCTCCACATCCCGGTGTGGTCGGGGGGCTGGCCCTGCTGGGGACACGGAGGCTCAGCCCTGGCTGCGGGTGAGAGCCGGGCACGGGGCTGGGGCTGTGGAGGGGCTGTGACCCCTGAGACCGGCGGGCTCGGTAGTGCCCCACCATCAGTGCCGAATTAAAGGGGCTCCACCGAGTGCCCGTGCCCGTGCCAAGGCAGGGTCCCGGCCGGGCACATCCCCCTGCCTGCGGAGCCCCGGGCTCGGCGTGTTCCCGGCTGGCAGCCGCGGGCATTACTCAGCTCTTTCTGCAATTCGCTTTTTCAGCTTTAATTCCACCGCGCGGATAAACCCGGCACGCCGGGACAGCTGCTCCGTGCGGCTCCAGCCGCGTCCCCAGGGAGGGTGGGAGCTGCCCGGGGACAGCAATGTGCCCAAACCCTGTGCCCACACCCTGTCCCCAGGGAGGGTGGGAGCTGCCCG
>VWZT01016475.1:62315-86673 GCA_013397055.1 Pachycephala philippinensis | reverse complement strand
GGCACTGGATGGGCTTTGAGGTCCCTTCCCACCCAAACCACTCTGGGATTCCATGATTTTCCCTTTGGGTGTAGTTCTGAGCTAACCCCGAAGGCCAGGATCTCAAAAGGAATGGATCCATGGGATAAATGATGTGGACAAAGGCTGCCAATGGGATGAGGTACCACAGCAAGAAAAGGAGCCCTTGTTTAAGCACAAACTCCAAAGTGCCAAGTGAAGCTCAGCATTTCTGGAGGATTTCAGCTCAGGTCGGGTTTGTAAGAGCTCCCCTGGGAACCCTGCAAGTGTTTTGTCACACCAGGTGCAGCAGACCCCCCTCAGGATCAGCACCTGCACCTCAGGATGAAATCACAGCTGCTGGGGAAACTCATCCCCATCCAGGGAGCAGCATTTCTGACTTCCTCAGAACCTCGGTATCAACACTCTGTCCTCTGCAGAGACTCAGTTCCAAAGGCAGCAGGCTGGGGAGCTTGGGCCTAAGAGCCCCTGGAGAGCTGCTGGAAGAGTTTTTTGGCCTATTGATATCCATTTTTAATAAATGGATAGTAACAGGGAAATTCCAGATGGCATATTAGCATTTTCCGGGATAATAATAAAAGGAAAAGCGGAATGATTGGGAAGCTCACATCAGTCAAGAACAGGAAAAAGAACAGAAATGCTGAGAGGAGATTGGAATAGCAAAAAATGACATGATGGTGACTGAGGATTGGTATTGGGAGCTTTTGGTGGCTGTGGCAAAGGGAAGTGGAGCCCTGAATCCCGAGGGTGCCAATAGGGAGAGCAGAACCCCAGAGCCAAACACTTCAGAGACCACACTGCAACACAGGCACTGAGGAGAAGGGGCTCACGAGGAAGGAAGAGCCAAGCAGAGGCATTAATTAAAGATTTGAAATGCCCTGGGGCCATCCCCCTTCTCAGGCACCCAAGGGCTGGGAGGAGCTGCCTTGGCCCAGAAGGTGGGACACTCACAGGAGGGAAATGCACAACACAGGGATGGGCAAGGAAAGGTGGAATCAAAACCAGCTGAGGCCAGACAGGAACATCCTGGGCTGGAGACAACGTGTTCTTCAACAGCCTGGGATGCAGCAGAGGGAGAAGTGGGAATCCAGACCGATGGATCCTTTGTGCCTCCACGTTCCCACAACAGCACCAGGGATATTTCTGGTTCATACAGTGAATACAGAATGGAATTGTACTGGATTCAGAACCTGAATTAACCAGGTGAATTGTCCTTTAAAGAGCATCAGACAGGCTGGTCAAATGGTCACAGAATCCTGGAATGGTTTGGGTTGGAAAAGACCTCAGAGCTCATCCAGTGCCACCCCTGCCATGGCAGGGACACCTCCCACTGTCCCAGGCTGCTCCCAGCCCCAGTGTCCAGCCTGGCCTTGGGCACTGCCAGGGATCCAGGGGCAGCCACAGCTGCTCTGGGCACCCTGTGCCAGGGCCTCCCCACCCTCACACTCTGATCTCACCTTTCCCGTGTCACGGATCCTCCCTCGCCTCATCCTCAGGACAAGGTGGGGCCTGGACCCGAGGGCACCATGGAATCTGCACGTGCAACATAACTGGGACATTTCTGAGATCTGAGAACCTTTGGCATCCAGATGTAACTGTCTTCTGAACACAAAAACACTCCCTGAAGAGTGAAGTTCCAGGCTTGGGGAAGTTTTCATACAAAACCCCCATTTCCTACATTTAGAAATCTCCAATTTCTACACAGAATTGGAGAAGTGCATAAAAAGCATTGGAAGTGGAGCAGTTGTGTTCCCGAGGAATGGAAATGTTTCAGACACTTTAAAAAGGCTGCTTTGAGGAAAAGCCACCTGATTCATGGAAAGGAAGATGACAAAACTGCACATTATTGTTCCTTTCAAGAGGGAAGAAGCTGTGCATGGTAACACCCAATTACTGCATGATCTGAACTCTCTGAGCTTGCAGCTCCCGTGTTACTCCCCAGAGCTGGAGGGAAGCCACCAGAAAAGAGACTTCTCTGGGCAGGAGGTTGGGCAGGGAAAGGATCATTGGGGCTGGGAAATCCCTCCCAGAGCATCGGGTCCAAGCTGTGCCCGATCCCCACCTTGTCCCCAGCGCAGGGCACTGAGCGCCACGTCCAGGCCTTCCTTGGACACCTCCAGGGGTGCTCAGATCTCCAGATCCACCCCACCTGCAGGAGAATCACCCAGAGGAGCTCTCCAGAGCCAGCTCAGGAGTGAGCAGGAGCAAGCACAGTCCCTTGCCAAGAGGGCCCCGACACCGCTGCACACTCGGGGTGCTCCGTGCTCCTAAAGGGACCCACGGGGCAACCGGGGGAGGGAGGGAAGAGTAATTCTGGTTCCAAATTGAGCCCCCGAGACTCCACTGACGTGTGCAGAGGAAAAAAGGTGTGGAGTCATCCTGGGGGAGAGTGGTGTGGGGTGGTGATGGAAACAACCGCTAACTGCGCCCAAGGATTAATCATTAATTAATGATGCGGCTTCAGCTGCCGAGAGGGGAGCAAACACTGCCTGCATTTACTGGGTTGCTCATCTGTTGTTTAAAGCCGGGGCTGACACGGCAGGGAGGAAGTGTGAAAGCAACTCGGTGCTCCAGGGTTCTGCAGGACCTTAAAAACTGCAGCTCGAGGTTTGAGCCGGGTGGAAAAGAGGCGAGGAGGGAGCCAGTGAAGACAGAATGTGGGCGAGGACAGAAAACTCGGGAAAATATTTAAATTCCTCATGGCTTCCATCATTTCCTGGAACACTTTCCCCATATTTTATGCAGTCCTCTAGGACTCTGGAGACCGTGCTTGGGAAGTTGTGTGCTGGAGATGAACACTGCCAAGGCAGGTGTTGCTGCAGCCCAGCCTGGTGCCAGAACAGCCATTCCTGTGCAGTGTCACAGACACGGCTGGGACGGGTGTGATCCCCACGGGAACCCTGGCTGCTCACGGTGTCCCGGGGCTGGCCTGGGACAGGCGCTCAGGCACGAGCACGGAGCACACGAAGGCTCCACGAAATGCCACTCTCAGGGCAGGAACAGGAGCTGCTGGGACGGGACGAGGGCCCCGCTGGCACAGGCACCAGGAGCTGCAGCGGGAAGGGTACAGCGGTGCCCGCTTGGGCCCCCGGAGTCAGGACACGGAATAACAAAGTGTGATCACCCCCTTCCTCAGCTGAATCCATGATTGGGACTCAAATCCTCCCTTTTGGGGCTCTATGGGAGGCTTTAAGCAATGAAAACTGCAGGGGGGAACTCTGGTGGAGCAGCCACAGAGGGTCTTTGACACTCCCCGCAGCTGGGGCTCAGGTATTGCCGTCGGGGTCTGGAGATGGCTGGAGAATAATGCCAGCATGGTTTGGGTGGGAAGGGACCTCAGAGCCCATCCAGTGCCACCCCTGCCATGGCAGGGACACCTCCCACTGTCCCAGGCTGCTCCAAGCCCCAGTGTCCAGCCTGGCCTTGGGCACTGCCAGGGATCCAGGGCAGCCACAGCTGCTCTGGGCAGCCTGTGCCAGGGCCTCCCCCCAGTGCTGGTGACACCGGTGGCTTCCTGGCTCTGAGTGCCCACTGCTGGCTCATGTCCAGCCTTTCACCCCCCAAGAGAGGGATGACCACCAGCCTGACCAGCCTGACCAGCCTCACTCAGCAGCTGGGAACACAGGCTGTGTTCCTCACGAAGCACTGGCATCATGACTTGGAGAAATGTGGAAATTCCCAACTTTGGTGGCCTCTGACGGCTCCAGTGTTTGTGCTGTGTCTCAAGCTGGACACTGCACCCTCTCACCCTGAGCCTCTCGCAGACCAAAGACCTAAATCCACAGAGAGTCACACTCCAGGTTGTTCCCAGTTGTGAAAATGGGCACAGAAGGCAAAACGTTCTTCCCTCTTCCAGTAAAAACAGATCAGACGTGGAATGGATTTGCCCTGGGTGCTCTGCTCCCTGGCCAAGGAGAACCAGTGAGGAGCAGCCTGCTCTCCTCCAGGACGTGGGCAGGGAAGGGGCTGCACTGGCACCAAACCACAGATACTGCATGGGGGTGAAGGGCCTGGGAGCTGCCAGATCCGTGTCAGTCCTGAGCTCTGCTGTGCCCCAGCCCCGGGAACACCCCGGACAGTGCCGTGATGCTCCTGGGCTCCAGCGGGACACAAGGGCAGGAGGAAACCTCTCTGGCCACGAGGTCTCTCAGGAAACATTGCTTTCATGAAGATAAAATGACAGAAAGTGAACGAGGCAAAGCCCCCGTGGTGGGTCCTCGGCAGCAGCACTGACCCCATGGGCCTCACTCTGCTGCTCCAGGCTCTGCCTCCTTCCAGACGAGGGAACCCTGCTCGGTGCTGGGATGTTCATCCACAGCCGACAGGCACAGTCACAGCACTAAAAATAGATCTTTAGGAAGATGGATCACGGCCTGGCCACGGCCTGGCGTGATAAATGCAGTCCTAACAGGATCAAGAAATGTGGATTTTGCTCTCAATAAACTTAAACCTAACCATCGAATGATAAAACATGTGCACAGTTTGATTTCTGTACCTACAAATTTTCTCTGAATAAAGTGGTTAAAACAGATTAAATGAGAAATGAGGAGTTTGATGAGCAGGGCACAGCTCAACGAGGAGCACAGCTGAAGGAAAGCATCTCTCACTGCTGATGTAAAACCATCGGTTCCTGTAGAACTGATCAAAACACACTTTTCAAACCCTTTCCAGGGAGGCTGTAAATGAATATTAATTTTGGGGACTGAGAAGGATGGATGACATTGGTGGGTAAATCTGTCTGTGCTTCAGGCAGAGAATGAGGGCTCGCAGTGCCCTTGACTCTCATTTCCAGCTCTCGGAGCCACGGGCTCACACATTTCCATAGGTGAGGAGCAGCTGGGGCCTAGCAACGCTCCCTGCTCTTCCCGAGTGCTACCTATGGAACTCAAGGGTTTGTCATCCCGTTTCTGACAGCCCTGGCTGTCAGCAGCAGCGCACGAGCTGCAGATGAGAGCTGCAGATGAGCTGCCTGCGAGGCGAGGCTCGTCNCTGCAACAGCTCTTCCTCCTCCTCCTCCTCCTCCTCCTCCTCCTCCCTGCTCAGCACTACCAGGGATGCTCAGAGCTCTGCACACACCCGGGGCAGGCAGCATTCCCAGAGGAATCCCAGCATCACTGAGGCTGGAAAAGCCCTCCCAGCCCATCCCAGTCCAACCTGTGCCCAATCCCCACCTTGTCCCCAGCCCAGAGCACTGAGTGCCACCTCCAGCCCTTCCTTGGACACCTCCAGGGATGGGGACTCCAAACCTCCCTGGGCAGCCCCTGCCAAGGCCTGACCACCCTTTCCAGGCAGAAATTCCTGCTGATGTCCAAGAAGAAGAAGAAGAGAGGACAATATTTATCACGGTGCCATGGTGCAGGCTGGCCTTTGGGGTGGGGGTTTGGCACCGGTGGGGAGGAACCTTCTCTGATCCCCAGGGCTGGGGGTGACCCTGGGCTCCCTCTGCCCCTTGGCTCCAACACCACTCCCAGCACTCCTTCTCCCAGCTGTGGGCTCAGAAAAGGAGTGCTGGGAAGGATGCTCGTGGGGTTCAGCAGCCCTGGGGAGGGCAGGACGAGCCCCAGTTCCCGTCCCTGGAGCACAGGGCCCTGTGAATCCCACGAGCACATCTTCACACTCCGACCAAAGATCACCAGATCACGCCTTTAGTAAGAGGTGGAAGGTTTGCCAGAGCTGAGAGGAACCTGAGGAAGCAGGATCCCCAGGATGGACAGGAGAAGGATCAGCTGGCACAGGGATGGGAGCTGGCAAACTGCTCTCTCCCAGCCTGCTGTGCCCCACGCCAAGGATCCCCGTCCAGGCAGCGGCCACGGGCTGCTCCACGGCCCCACAGCTGCTGCAGGCATGTTTGTAAAAGCCAGCTCCTCGTGTCCCAGCACAGCTCCTTTGATCTCTGGGAGGAGCGGCTCTCCAGCTAATTCAGAACACACGGGCACGGAGCGTGACGCACGGCCGGAGCCCCTCCCGGCACATCGGGCTCTGTCCGGGGGCTGCAGAGAGCCCCCAGAGGAGCGGCGAGGTCTGAAAGGCTTTGTCCTGTCCCTGTCACAGAGCCCCCGGAGCCGCCCTGGCTCCCCGCCCCTCCCGGGGCTGTTTCCGATGGAAAGCCCCGCGGATCGCTCAGCCGCGCCGCGAGGTGCTCCTGCACCGCCCCACGGCCCACGCACGGCGCTCGGGCTCGCCACGGGGAAGTTTCAGTGCTGTGCCTCGGGGAGGAGATCTGTGCTGATGGAGAGCAGACAGGGCCCTGCAGACTCCCCTCCCTGTGACGATAATGTGACCTATTCCTCAGTTTTTCCATAGCAAAGCAAGAACAGGACACTTCACCTCTGAGCTGGAGACAGAAGAACCACAGCAAACACCACTGAACCTGAGACTCTGACACTTTTTTTGGATTAAACATCAGGAAAAAAAAAGGTTTTCCTTCTTTGAAAGAAAGAAAGCAACTGGCAATAAAACCTGTGGTTTAGCTCCTCTCACAGCAACAGGCACTGCTGTCTGGGGCCAGGTTATGGAATCACGGATTGGTTTGGGTGGGAAGGGATCTTAAAGCCCATCCAATTCCACCCTTGCCATGGGCAGGGACACCTTCCACTCTCCCAGGGTGCTCCAAGCTCTGTCCAGAAGCATCCCTCGAGCCAGAGAAGACCAGGAGATGCCCAGGAGTGTCTGATGCCACAGGCAGAGCAGGGAAGTGTCCTGGATTCCCCTGTCTGGTGGTTCCCAAGGCCAGCACCACCCCGAGCAGCACACGGACCATGCTCCCTGCGGGAATCTGGGATTTCCCTCTGGACCAAGCAGCCGTGGCCGAGCTGTGGCTCTGGGGCTGGTTCCAGCAGGGATGTCAGGCTCACACATCCCCCTGGTGAACACCAACTCCTAAAGATCCACACTGTTCCCTTTATTCCTGTTCCTAGGGAAACCCGACCCCACAGCACGGATGTTCTACCATCACTTCACGCTGCTCCTGGCCCCAGAAATGTCTCCTGCTGTCTGAGCAGCCCTGAGAGCTCCCGTGGCCCTCGGTGCCACCTCGGGGCTTCAGGGGAGGAGAATCCCTGGGGACACAGAGGAACTTGGGCAATGGGCTTCCCATGGCAGTGACACATCCAGGAGGGAGCTGGGGATGGGACGAGGTTCTGACATCCTGGCACACAGGCTGGGCTCCATCTCCAGCCCTGGGAACGGGGGTGGCCTGAGGGCTGAACACCCCCCACAGCATCCCACCTCCTCGGGGTTCATGGATCATGGCCAGGGCCACACCTGTGGAGTCTCTAAAATTCACAGATTCTCCCAAAACCTTCGGTCACCTCCTGCTTTTTAGGGCAGCTGGGAGAGACCTTGTGGACATCAAGCCTGATCTCCTTGTGTCATGGACACCCACATCAAGTCATTGTGCCTTATCCCACCAAGAGCTTCCCTGGAGGGAGGCCGGGCAGGAATTGTTCCCTGGGAGGGTGGGGAGGCCCTGGCACAGGGTGCCCAGAGCAGCTGTGGCTGCCCCTGGATCCCTGGCAGTGCCCAAGGCCAGGCTGGACGGGGCTGGGAGCAGCCTGGGACAGTGGGAGGGGTCCATGCCCACAGCAGGGGGGGCACTGGATGGGTTTTGGGGTCCCTTCCCACCCAGAGCAGTCTGGGATCCCACGGCCCTGGTCTCGATGTGCAGCCTGACGCCGACACGTGTGAGTGCCCAGGGCATGATCACAGCACAGCCCCACGTCCAGGGAGCAGATCTCCTGGAATTCTGTACCTGAGTTAACCTGATGGACTCGTTAGTGCTGTCAGAAACGCAGGATTAAGCTGCCAACGATCTGGAGAAGGGAGGCTGCTGGAAGCAAACCTGTGCTGTTTCCAAATGAGCCCCACGGCGGGCAGGGGCAATGGCTGATGCTGCTTTTTCAGGCCCAGGAATTCTGATCTCTTTTAAAGCACTTCCCTCACCTCCACTTGGTAAAATTCAACAGAGAACAGGTCAGAGAAAAGAAAACTAATGTTCACCTGAGCAGGCCTTGCATAGAATCATCCACTGATGGAGTGGTTTGGGTGGGAAGGGACCTCAAAGCCCATCCAGTGCCACCCCTGCCATGGGCAGGGGCACTTCCACTGTCCCAGGCTGCTCCAAGCCCTGTCCAGCCTGGCCGGGGACACTTCCCCTAAACTACATCAGTTAAAATACCGAGATTTTCCATTTCTCCGCTGTTTTAATTCTTTGTGGATTTAAGCACATCTGCTTCAGGCTGGCGAAACCGGAGGGATATTTACAGCAGTAAATCACCAGCTAAATCACAAATACGATACGAGCATTTCTCCGTAAACCCAATTTGGATTACACAACGATTTTGGTCGTTAGAACAACTTTCATTTCACTTTGATAAATAAAAAACCCCAAGAGGTTTCAGGCTGAAAACCACGCGAGGCCAAAGCTGCAGCTGGAACTGATATTCCGTACAGTCGGGCCCTTAGGTGGGACTGTTTTGATGCAGCACTGTGGATAAATGGACTCCAGGTCCGGGTTCCTCCCCGCCTGTGCACGGTGTGCTGCTCACCCCGGTGTGTGGCTGTGAGCAGCGCCGTGATCTCTGATGGCAGGCTGTAAATCGGCGCTGTCGCAGTGCAGCAGCCACCCCGCACACGGGGAAGCGATCGCTGTCGGGGCTGACACCGCTCTGAGCCAGCAACACCCAGCCCAGCCTTCCCGAGGCCCTGAACCCCTAATATCTCTGTAACGCCAAACAGCACCGGGCCTGGGTTTTCTAGGCTTCTTTACCTCGCTTCTAGCCTGCTTCGAATCAGCTATAGCTACAAAAAACCAAAAAAAACCCCCACAGTTAAAGGGTTTTACTCTTCCAGCAGAGCCTTAATTGGTCCCATTTGTCAAGGAGATCCTTGGCCAGAGAGGAGACACCCAAACACCTTCAGCAGACGTACGAGCAAGGGGCACAGAGATCTCCTCTCCCTGCCACACCTGGGATGTCTTTGAAAGATAATCGAACAATAATTGGGAACAATTCCTTCATGGAAAGGGCTGTCCAGCCCTGGCACAGCTGCCCAGGGCAGGGGTGGAGTCCCCATCCCTGAAGGGATTTCAAAGCCCTGTGGATGTGGCACCTGGGGACATGGGGCAGTGGTGGCCCTGGCAGTGCTGGGCATGGTTGGACTCGATGGGCTCCGAGGGCTTTTCCAGCCTCTGGGATTGTGTGATTCCATGAATCAGCCCCAGTGTGACAGCAGCAAGGCAGAGACCAAAATGCAAATCCTCTTGCAGATGTCACAGGCCCTTCCAACCCCATCCTGCTGGCACCAGCGCCCTGGGGACACGGCTCACACCTTGGGGACAGGACACCGGTCTGAGCCTCAACCACAGATCCATGGAATGGTTTGGGCAGGAAGGGACCTCAAATCCCATCCCATTCCAGCCCTGCCATGGCAGGGACACCTCCCACTGTCCCAGGCTGCTCCAAGCCCCATCCAGCCTGGCCTTGGGCACTGCCAGGGATCCAGGGGCAGCCACAGCTTCTCTGGGCACCCTGTGCCAGGGCCTCCCCACCCTCACAGGGAACAATTCTTTTGCAATATCTAATCCAAATTTCCCCTCTTTCAGTTTGAGCCCATCACTTGCTGCCCCATCATTACAGTCCTTGATGAATTTGTCCCTCTCCGTCTCCCTCCAGGTCCTGGAAGGTGCTGTGAGGTCTCCACGGAACCTTCTCTCCTCCAGCTGAGCAGCCCCCACGTTTTCAGGCAGTCACAGGGCCGTGTCTCCCTGCAGCTCTTCCCTCTGCTCCCAGCCCAAGTGCAGAAGTGTTTTTGTGGGCTGGGGAGGTAAAGAACAAACTGGAGGGGGGCCAAGGGCGCCGAAGAAACCCCCAACTTCAAAAAGACAGAAGTTTACAGCACAGTTAGTAAAGGAGTGATTTATGCTCAACAGGATCGTTTGGTTGTGTCGGGCCATACCTAAACCCTAGTGCTGCACAGAACATGCTTTAACAAGATGTTTCAGGGCTCCCTTTGAAATAGACAACCCTTATAAAGAGACGAGGTGGAAAAAGGGATCCTTCCCAACAGAGGAAAGGGCCAAACCGGAGCAATGAAGTCTGTGCAACAGATGATGAACGGAGCCCCAAATTGCTGCCATCTGTTAGCAACCTTTGCCCAGTGAAATGAATTTCATGTGAGGTCAAGAAATCCCAAACTGCCATTTCCTCATTACTATTAATAAGGGCCAGGTGCCACATAAACCAACAGTGGATCCAGATGTCCTTCACGTGGCTTTGATTACCCTTCCAGGCTGGATAATGATCCCAGGGAAAGTATTGCAGATGCACCCAGAGAAACACGGTTAATATTAATTCCTCTGCAATTGAGTTACTGGGCATGAGGAGCATTTTTCACCCCCAGCCCACAGAGGGGGGCAGGTCAGCTCCATGGATGTTCTCCAGCCAGGAGCGCCCTGGGATGAAGATCTGCCGAGGCAATGTTGGCTTCTGCTGGATTTTCCATGACGGCGGAGGGAAGGATTTTTGTGAACTTCTTCTAAAGTCCACAGAAAGAGAAATTTTTGTGGACACCTCATCCCTGGAAGTGTCCAAGGCCCGGTTGGATGAGGCTTGGAGCAGCCTGGGATAGTGGAAGGTGTCCTTGCCCACGGCAGGGGGTGGAATGGGATGGGATTTAAGGTCCCTTCCCACCCAAACCATCCTGTGACTCTGTAAGGAACCCCTTCTCCAGGTGACAGCCAAGACACCAGCAAAGGCTCTCATTTGAATTCCATTAACACCTTGGTGGACATTCCTGAGCACCTAAAAAAGGGTCAGCTTTCCCTGTCTCTGAAACAATTCCACACCGAACAGTGGGAAAATGTTCCATTCTGGGGTTTGGCTAAGATTAAAGTGCTGTGGAAAAGCTGCTGATGTCCTCTCTTTGTGGCACCAGTCAGGTGCATGTGGGTGCCAAGCTGGTGCTCCAGGCCAGCAGAAGGAAGCGGGAACTGCAGGGAATGAAGCGTGTGCTGGATCGCATCCGAAGGAGGAGCACGCGCTGTCTGCGCTCCCCCAGCCCGGGTACGTGCTGGAGCACTTGACTGCAGAGTGAAGAAAGCATTGTTTCACAAGAGTCAGCATGGCTATGAAATTCAGCAGGGAAGCAATAAATATTTCACATCCTGGGCTCCACAAGGACGATCGTTTAACCACTTACAGCCCATGCCCAAAGAAAATACGTCGGAGGAGATTATTCCAGAATTCTGTCGTCGGTCCTGCCAAACTCATCAGCAGCATCACATTTCCCAGGGACTAAACAAACACCAAGGAAAATCAGATCTTGCCAAAACAAATGCAAATCCTTGTAGAACATCTCTCCAGTCATCACAGTGATCTCCCCACAACAGAAACACAACTGCGGCAGGCTCAGGAATATCTGTCCCCAAACGTGGCAACAAATGACTCCGTGGAAACGTTGATGGGAAAGGAGAAATGCCACCAACACATCACAGCAAATCCTCAGGAACGGGGGACAAAGGGTGGAAACACACACGGAATGGGAGAGTATCTTCAGTAAAAATCCCACTGATCTTGCCAATGAGATCTTTAATGGGGATCGATAAAATGTCCAAGGCCAGGCTGGACGGGGCTTGGAGCAGCCTGGGATAGAGGAAGGTGTCCCTGCCCATGGCAGGGGTGGCACTGGATGGGCTTTGAGGTCCCTCCCAACACAAACCAGTCTGGGATTTGCTGATTCCTACAAGATAAACCCAAGCAGTGAATTCACAATTCTAAATATTCCGTGATTCTGCAGGGACGCTGTTTGTCAACCTTTGGAGCATTCCTGCTGCTCTGGGATGTTCCTGCTGCTCTGGGACATTCCCCCTGCTCTGCTCTGGGATATTCCTCCTGCTCTGGGACGTTCCCCCTGCTCTGCTCTGGGATGTTCCTGCTGCTCTGGGATGTTCCCCCTCCTTTGGGACCTTCCTGCTGTTCTGCTCTGGGACGTTCCCCCTGCTCTGCTCTGCTCTGACACAAACCATCCTCTCCTCTCACAGCTCCAAAGGGTCTGTGCCTGCTGTGCCCCTGCTCTCACACCCTCCCTCTCCCACCAGTGCTCATCCCTATTTTCTGCCAAGGAGCTCCAATGGCTGACACAAAACCATCAGCCCTGGGATGGACTGACCTCCCCCAGAGCTCTGGGTGGGTCAGAGCTGCTGCAGCCACAGGAGCTCCTGGCCCCAGGCCTTTCCCTGTGTTTGCGCAGGGCGATGCCAGGGCTCTGCTGTGCCCCTCACAGCCCGCACGGGCAGAGCTGCTGGCACAGGAGGGCAATGTTTCAGGCTGGCTTTGCTGCCACAGACAGCTCATTGTGACACTGAGCCCTGGGCAGGCCACGAGCAGAGCTGGGGATTTGGGAACGCTGTGGAATGGCTGAGAAACCGAATTTCCCCCGAGGGGACTGGCGGATAAAGCTGCTGTTGGTACCCCCAGGCCCCAGCCCCGGCTTGGACCCCCCCTAGGCTCACCCCACTGTGGTGTCCTGGTCACAGACACGGGGACAGCCCAGCCCTGGGCTCGGCTCCAGAGCTGCTCCCAGGCTCCTGCACATCCCAGGAACTGAACACACGATGCCCTTGGGTGCTGAGGGCTGCTGTGGCACGGGGTGGAATCACAGGAGGATGGAATGGTTGGGGTTGGACAGGGCCTTAAAGCTCACCCAGTGCCACCCCTGCCATGGGCAGGGACATCTCCCACTGTCCCAGGCTGCTCCAAGCCCCATCCAGCCTGGCCTTGGGCACTGCCAGGGATCCAGGGGCAGCCACAGCTGCTCTGGGCACCCTGTGCCAGGGCCTCCCCACCCTCCCAGGGAACAATTCCTTCCCAATATCCCATCTATCCCTGCCCTCTGGCAGTGGGAAGCCATTCCCTGTGTCCTGTCCCTCCATCCCCTGTCCCCAGTCCCTCTCCAGCTCTCCTGGAGCCCCTTTAGGTGCTGGAAGGGGCCCTAAAGTTGCTAAAGGAGTCCCTGGGGACCTGCATTAGGGTCCTGGCATGGTGCTGGGACATGAGGCTGCCCTGTGCCACCCTCCCATGGCACGTCCTGGGCTCGGTGCTGCCCAGGGCACCCAGGGCCCGCTGCCAAACAAGGGAGAGCTGCACGTGTTTCACCCTCCTGGAGACCCACCCCACGGGCACTACAGGACACACCACCCCCAGCTTCCACACATCCCCGAATCCCAGGAGACTCTGAAGGACTTCCACATCCTGTCCAGCAAGGGCTCCTCATACAGGGAATACACTGAACACAGCCGTGAGCCCTCGGGGCTCCTGGAGCCGCCTGAGCCCCTGTGGCACATCACCAAACCCTGTAGCCATCCCCACTGAGCCATCACCAAACCCTGTACCCATCCCCAAACCCTGTACCCATCCCCACTGAGCCATCACCAAACCCTGTACCCATCCCCACTGAACCCACAGGAGCTGCACGTCCTGGTGCAAACGCTCTCACACCGCCCCGTTCCCCATCCTCTGCTCACAAATAATGCAAAACAAAAAGTACAAAAATAAACAGAAACCTCCAGAGGGTAAAAGTGGAAGCATTCCCAGGCAGCCCCTGCCCGGGATCTGTTTAGAAAATGGAACCCACCCCATCAGCGGGGTTCGAGAGACCTTCCCAAGGGCATTTCCCCCCAGCCTGGGCAGGCAGAGCCCGTGCCTGGAGCTTTGTTCCTCAGGGCAGCAGCTCCAGAGCTGCGACTTGGCAGCCGTGACTCAAGGCAGGGCTTGGAAGGCAAGAAAGTGAACAAACTGCTGCCTGTTTGTAGCTGTGAGATCCAAGCCGTGATTAAGGGCCCAGGAATGTGATTCAGGGAAGGCATGAATGGAGCGGGACGGCCGAGGCCGCACTGCCTCCTGGCTCTTCCCTCTGCCCAGGAGGAACCACACGGCTCTGGCAGCTCTGCCCAGCCTGGAGAGCACCTCTGCTTACTACAGAGCGGGACTGAGCCCAGCCAGGCGCTCTGCTGTCCCAGCCCGGGTGTGACACAGCTCCCTCCCTCCCTCCATCCCTCCCCGTGTGCTGGGGACAACGGGAACGGGGCACAGGAGCCCCTCTGCACCAACGGGGACCCCACCCCAGCCGAGCATCCCGGAATGGTTTGGGTGGAAAGGGACCTTAAAGATCACCCAGTGCCACCCCTGCCATGGGCAGGGACACCTCCCACTGTCCCAGGCTGCTCCAAGCCCCAGTGTCCAGCCTGGCCTTGGGCACTGCCAGGGATCCAGGGGCAGCCACAGCTGCTCTGGGCACCCTGTGCCAGGGCCTCCCCACCCTCCCAGGGAACAATTCCTTCCCAATATCCCATCCATCCCTGCCCTCTGGCAGTGGGAAGCCATTCCCTGGGTCCTGTCCCTCCATCCCTTGTCCAAAGTCCCTCTCCAAATCCTGTTAGCTCTGCCCGCCAAGCTTGGCACAGATGGCAGAAGGGGCTGGGCATGCCTCCCCGAGCCCAGAGATATTCCTCAGTGCCCTGGGAGTGAGGGGAGAGGGGGGCTCTTTCCCTCCAGAGGGACACCAGGTCTGCTGCAGGCACTGCCTCCATGCCACTGCTCCAGGAACCACCACGGCTCAGGGATGTGTCTCTTACCTGGCTCAGCCCCCCCAGGACAGTGGAGATCCTCCAGAGCAAACCCCTCCAGACAGGAATCCTGACACGGATCCACGGCCGATCCTGCCAAGCCTCCTCCTCACACCCCAAACTCATCTGCCAGGGGCAGTGCTGCCAGCCAGGAGCCGGGTGAGGTGTCCGTCCCTCTGATGGCAGCACAGGCCCAGCCCTCCCTTTGGAATGGCTGCTGATGGATAAACCCCAGCGCTGCAGAGAGCTGCAGCCCCACACAGCTCTGAGGCTCACCGGCTCTCTCGGTTTGATAGATAAACTCTTCCAGGTTTGATATAGGCCCCCGGGGATAGTGGAAGTGTCCCTGCCCACGGCAGGAGGGGAACTGGATGAGCTTTAGGGTCCCTTTCCCCACACACTGCTCTAGGATGCGATGGTCCCTCCAGGAGAGGCAGGGACAGGCGCTGAGAGCGGAGCAGCTGCCCCAGGCTCACCCCAGAGCTCTGTCTGTCCCCATCAGGCTGGACGCACACAGGAGTGCTCCTGGCGCTGGAACAAGGTCACTGTCAGGAGCCAGGTGTGGAATGCTCGCTTTGTGACACAGCTCAGGGCACAGCGTTCCCAACACAGCTCTGGGAGGCTGAGGAGTCACAGAACCCCGGAATCCCTGAGGCTGGAAAAGCTCTCCCAGCCCACGGAATCCAAGCAGTGCCCAATGCCCACCTTGTCCCCAGCCCAGGGCACTGAGTGCCACGTCCAGGCCTTCCTTGGACACCTCCAGGGATGAGACTCCACCTTTGGTCCTTTGGCAAAGCTGGATGCAGAAGTGAGCAGCAGCCTCAGATTCCTGTGTGGACACGGGACTCCTTCAGGTGGCACAGGGCTCTGGGAGGTTGGGAATTCCCCACTCGCAGGGCTCCACACCCCCTGGGAAGGACACAGGCTCATCGGGGCTGTTCCCCGGCCCAGCCGGGCTGCAGCCACGGCTGAGGAGGTCCAGCTCGTTCAGGGGATGTGCCCTGGCACTGCTGGAAGGTCTCCTCCTGACGCCCCATCTGAACCACGGGGGGAAAATGGGAACTCCTGACTCCCTCTCCATGGGGTTGAGGAGCAGCCTTCCCACGGATCCACAGCTTCACAGGGATTGCTGGGTGAGCACACATCCACTTCTTCTGCTGGGTAACACAACCCTGCAGCTCCTGAGCCCCTCTGCTCTGCTGTTCCCATGGCTCCCACCATCTCCTGAGGGAAAAGATTCCACTCCAGTGTTCCAGCTCCTCTGCTGGAAGCTGTTTCTGTGCCTGTTTGGCATTAGGGCCGCTCTCTGCTGCCGGAGCTCCTGACGCTGCTCTGGGTTTGTTGTAGGGATTGTAGGACACGCCAAGGACACCATCCCTGTGATGCACATCCTCGGGAATCCCTGCAACGTTCCTCTGGATGCTGAGCAGCTCCTACGGCTGTTCCTCAGACTACCAAACAAAGGGGGTTTAATATTTAGCAGATTATCCGAGCTTCTCACCAGCTGTGACATGGAAAGGGTCCTGGAGTAAATTAGGATTTTACTAGCTGGGACACAACAATCCCAGCAGTGGTGGGGAGCAGCGTGGTGGGCCACGAGCTCCATGTGGCTGCAGACTCCGTCACTGCATAAACATCTCCACACACGGCTCTGTTCCTCCAGGGTGTGCCCGGGACTGCCCCCGAGCCCAGGACAGAAACTGCCCGAGCCTCGACGGAAGAGCAGCTCTGAATACAGGGCATGGAGGTGGCTGGACTTCCCTGTAATGCCAGGATCAGAAATGGTGCCTCTCTCCTGACATAAATACCTTACAACTCGCCACGAACGTCTGACCAAGGCAGAAAGCTGCAGCCCCAGCTGGAGGAAGAGCAGAGATTCCCAGAGTGGATGCCAACATTGCTGCTCTTGACGTGCTGCTGGTCCTAATCCACGGCTCTTCTGCTTTATTTGCCTTCAGCCTTCAGAGAAGCTCCTGCTGCCCCCACACAGCCAGCGCCCCTCAGCTCCCTGAGACACCTGGGCCTTCTGTTCCAGGGCACCCAGAGCTGCTCCCACATCCCTCAAGGCCGGGCTGGGTGGGGCTTGGAGCACGCTGGGACAGTGGGAGGTGTCCCTGCCCAGGGCTGGGGATGGAAGGAGATGAGCTTGAAGGTCCTTCCCACCCAGACCAGTCTGGGGCTCGGTGTTTCCATGGCGATGGACAAACCCAGCAGCCTGTTCCGAACACCAGAGATGCTCTGAATGCTCTCCAGAGCTGCCCTCCCACCCCAGCCAGCCTCGACTTGTGTGTGCTTCTCAGCCAAGTGGGGCAGCCTGTCCTGGGATTTCCCACCTTTCCAGGCTGCCCCTTCACAGCCGGGGGGAGAGCAGCTCGAGCCACGCCAGTCCATGCAAAGGAAGGATGCAAAGTTTCAATTCCTACAGCCCAGCAATGTGTCCTTTGCTTGGTCAAAATCCACCTTTCCTGAGCTTCAAATCCATTCTGGCCCCTTCATTCCCGATTCCAAAGGATCGAGCCCAGACAGAATGTCACTGTGCTGACATTATTTTAGTTTTGGCTCATTATCCTCCTCCCGACACAGCATTCCAGGGAAAAAAGGGACGTAGAACTGGTCAGCTTCTTTCCTGATCTCATATTTACCCTTTTTCTATATCCGTAATCCAGATGAAAGCACAGCACAGGAAAACTGAGCTAATACACAGCACGGCCTTTCCCTGCAGAGGATTACTGCCAGGAGTGGAGCTGGGCAGGAGAGGGACACACAGCATGGCATTCCACTGGCACACTTCGGAGCTGGAGAACAGCGATGGCCGTGCCTTGGGTGTTTTCCTTCCCCCAGGACATTCCTTGAAGCTCCTGCGGCAGCCTGGTCCCTTCCATAAACCAAATCACTCCTGCCAGGTGCCTTGGCAAACCCAGGGAGAGGTTTGGGTTGGACAGGAGGACAAATTCTTCCCCGTGAGGGTGGGGAAGCCCTGGCACAGGGTGCCCAGAGCAGCTGTGGCTGCCCCTGGATCCCTGGCAGTGCCCAAGGCCAGGCTGGACATTGGGGCTGGGAGCCCCCTGGGACAGTGGGAGGTGTCCCTGCCATGGCAGGGGTGGAATGGGGTGGGATTTAAGGCCCCTTCCCACCCAAATCATTCCAGGATTCCACGATCACCTAACGATGAACTGGGCTCCAATGGAAGGTGCCCACCCACCACCACCTCAAACTGGTGACAGAACAGCAACAAAAGGAGTCACCAAACGCCAGTTTCAGCACACGTAAATCTGAAGTGTTTTCAGCAATAGCTGCTACCCCAAAATGTGTATTTCCCTACAAAAAATAAGTCCCCAGAATTTCCAATCCCTGTATCCAATATCCAGTTACATCCGTGAGAAACAGCACATGAAACCCCCAGCGGTGCAGAACACGGATTAATGGTCATTAAAGCTTTGGGTATAAAGGAAACCATGTTCGAAAATGCTGCAAATGTTCTGCCGGAGAGCAGACATTGAACATCTGGCTGTTCCCGAGAAAAGCAGAAGGGCTCCCTCTGGAGTGGATCCCGGAATTAACACAGGATTCGGGTTTGAGCAGGCGGGCAGAGAAAACGGGAATCAAACGGCAACAAAGCCAAGGCGTTCTTGTCTCCCGTTCCTTTACTCATCGTGTTTGCTACGAGCACTCTGGGACTCGTTCAAGGAGACTCTGTCAGGACTGAAGGATATGGATCCATGCCCAGAATATTAAGTCATTAATTAGTTTTCATGCATGGACTTGTATGTGGCAAGGAGGCAAATTAAAGGATTCCTGAAGAGACAAGAAAGCTTTCTTAGCACGTGAAACACTCCCGAGAATCTCCCACAAGATCAGGTTTGAAGCCAGCTGAGGATCCCCGTTTCCAGCCCTGCGTGGTCATGCACGATCCCACAAAAGCCTCATCACTGCAGGCCCTGGCAGTGAACTTCCCTGGGCAGGCAGAGAGGAGGAACTCCGGGACACACGCAAACCATGCTCTGCTGGGAGCTCAGAGAGGCTGCTCCCGAGCAGGAAAGGCCCCCCGTTCCCAGGGCTCATTTGCATACAAGCCAATTAACAGAAAATGGATTTCATGCAGGAGGAAAAAAAAAAAAAGGCAGATCACCTACAGAGTGAAGTCAACTTACTGCCTGCTTTTGCTCTTCTTCCTAGAAACGTCAGCAAGAGAAAAAGGTGAAGAGAGAGAGGAAAGATTAATTATCATGTGAAAACGATGATTTTCACACAAAATACACAGTGAAAGAACAGAACATGGCACAGGGTGCCAGCCCCTGCAGAGCAACAGGAGCCGAGGCACAGGACAGGAGGGCTGTGGGGGAGCTCAGGTGACATCTGTCCCTGTCCCCTGGTGTTGGCCAAAGTCGGACATCACGGGATGGATCCCTGGGACACAGGACAGGATATCCAGGGGATATCTGCTCCTTTAGGCAGGACCTTTACTGGCCTCAGCCTGGGGCAGGGATGGCACTGGATGGGCTTTATGGTCCCTTCCAACCCAAACCATTCCAGGATTCTGTGATCCTCTCCTTCTCCAGCCTCTCGAGCTGCCCTCAAGCCACCAAACACCAGATCCATCCCCAAACTCTGGAACTACCACTGGGAGTGTCCAAATGCACAAAAGTGCCAGCACAGAGCCCAGCTGCCACAGCCCCAGAGGCAAAACATCCCCTTGCCCAGCTCCCCCATGGCATTCCAGGACCTCTGCCAACGGGAATTGCAGGGGCAGAGGAACCAGGTCTGGGAGGGGACACACGGAGGGAAAGGCACCAGAGATGCTGAGTAAGGAAAGAGGTGCAGAGAGAGCAATTCCTGCACTGCAGAGCGGCTCAGGACTGATCCCTCCTGACTTGGAGGACAAAATAAGGTGAAATACAGGTGAATTTATCCCTTTTTGAAGCAGGGAAATGCCCACTGTGACTGGGCCTGGGCTGGTGGAGGCACATCCTGCCTTCAGCTGCAGGAGAATTGCTGGGAATGAGCAAAATGTCACCCAGCCCAGAGTTCCCTTGGTAATTCAGACACTTCCATGGATTTTGTCCTCTCACAGCCAAGAACCAGCGCGTGTCCCACCCTGTGAGTGACACAAGGGCTGCAGGATGGTGCTGGTGATCCTTGTCTATCCCAAAGCAGCAATTCCCGCATTTTCAGGTGCCTCCCTTGCACGGACCAGCAGCGCAGGGGGCAGCAGGACCACGGCCACGCACAGCCCCCAGAAATTCAGGTCATGGAATTAAAATTCCCGGGATAAAAGCTCCTTCTGGCCTGGAAATCCATGAACCCATTTATCAGCCTTCCCTCACTGATCTCCCATCTGAGCAGGATTAACCAGACCCTTTCCCTTAATTTAAAGCAGCTCCTTCACACTGACCACTGCAAGCTGTTTTCCCACCGAGCCCTGCAGAGGGGCCTGGCAACGGCTGGGGGGATTCCACGCTTTGGAGCAGATATTTTTGGGGTTTTCTCCCAAGACTTGGGGTTCCTTCAGGTGTGTCTGGGGGTGTTTGGCAGATGTGGGGCTGGTGGTGGGGCTGGTGCTGCCCTCCCCACATCCCACATCCCACATTTCCCGCTCTGCCTCCCACCAGCACTGGCACTCACGGGACCAGATGGGGAGCCAGGTCAGGGAAAAGATCTTAAATGATCCCCACTCCGCAAAAAAGTTGTTAGTTTGAGAAATGAGGCTTTGGCATTAAGCACAGATGTGACAATGCCCTCTCAGGAGGGCCGGAGCTCGCCGGGCTGAGCAGTCAGGGATAAATCACCGGAGCAGCCGCGAGGAAATCGCCGTGGAGGAAATGGAAGCGGTGAAATGGGATCTGTCTGCTGCATTTCCGTGGAGCTGACACAGAAAGCCCTGAGAGGAGCAGACAGTGCTCCCCACGGAATGCTCCTCGGGGCCGGGCCAGCCACGGCGCCCGGGGACGGCAGGAGACTGCGGGAAAGAGGGGAAGCCAAGGCAAGCCTGGATGGAGCCACAGCCTCAGAATGGCTTGGGTGGGGAGGGACCTGAAATCCCACCTTGAATCCATGGGCAGGGGCACCTTCCATTGTCCCAGGGTGCTCCAACCCTGTCACACCTGGCCTCAGACACTGCCAAGGGCAGCCACAGCCTCTCCTCCCTTCCATCCCTCCCAGTCCAGTCTGCGCTTCCATGAAATTCCCGTAACTGGAACCCCAGACAGAAGAGTCAGCACTGGCTGGGGATGATTTGTGGAAGTCAATGCAAAACCCAACGTTGACTCTCAATTGCAGCGGCCTGGGGAGGTCCCTGTGAGGGCCCAGGGGCATCAGGGCAGGACAGCCCAGGGGGTTTGAACTCTGCACAAACAACCAGAGAGGTCAGAGATCCCAGAACCAGAGAGGTCAGAGATTCCAGAACCAGAGCGGCTGGAGATCCCAGAACCAGAGAGGTCAGAGATCCCAGAACCGGAGAGGTCAGAGATCCCAGAACCAGAGAGGTCAGAGATTCTAGAAGCAGAGAGGTCAGAGATCCCAGAACCAGAGAGGTCAGAGATCCCAGAACCAGAGAGGTCAGAGATCCCAGAACCAGAAATGGTCAGAGATCCCAGAACCAGAGAGGTCTGGCTTGGAAGGGACCTTATTCCAGGGCCTTTCCCTGCCCTGAGTCCAACCACCACAGCGTGGGGAAAATGGACACACCTTCAGAGGACCACTACAGATGGCCTTCCAAAGATGAACTTCCCTGGAATCGTGGAATGTCCTGAGTTGGAAGGGACCCACAGGGATCACCCAGCCCAGCTCCTGTCCCTGCAGAGACCCCCAACACCCCCACCCTGGGCATCCCTGGCAGCGCTGTCCAAACGCTCCTGGAGCTCTGGCAGCCTCGGGGCCGTGCCCATTCCCTGGGGAGCCTGGGCAGTGCCCAGCACCCTCTGGGGAAAGAGCCTTTCCCTGATCTCCATCCCAAATCCCCCTGACTCAGCTCCAGCTGTTCCCTGGGTCCTGTCCCTGTCACAGAGAGCAAGGTCAGAGCTGCCCCTCAGGGGGAAGCTGTTGACACCTACAAGGTCTTTCCTCACTCTCCTTTTCTTCAGAGAGGGATCTGAGGCCCCAAACCCTCAGACAAGCAGAGCTGGGTGAGCTGAATCCAGCCCTAAATGGTGAAATGAAGGCAGCATTAAAAATGTAAAAAATCCTGCATAAGAACATGGAAAAAAACCCATAAAAGCTTAACAGCTGATGTAAATTATACATGAACAGTTTTGAAGAGCTCCAAGTGATGAGAGAAGCTAAAACCTGGCGGGGAAAAATCGTGTCTGGCAGGGCTAAAACCACTGAAAAGGAGAGCTGGAAATAAACACCAACATCAGGAAAAAAACAGAGCCTCGAGGCAGCGCCGCTGCTCCGGGCCGGGGCTGGAATCCCGAGCAGGGCAGGAGGGATCCTGTGCCTGCCTCATCCCTTCCCCCCGGAGGCTGCACCAGCAGACAGGGAAGCTCTGACACCAATAACGAGAAAAGGTGTCAGAAGTATCTACTAGAAGTGATATTTTTAGATCAGCAGGCTGGGGAACTTGCAGCTTAAAATAATTACCTGAGCGAGGAGCTACCTGGGGCAGGGCAGGGAATCTGTGATGGATCTTGGAATGCCCAGGACCAGGATGTGGATGTTCAAACAGGGAGCTGAGACAACTTAAATAAGAGAAGCTTTGGGGTGACCTAACTGGGACTTTCCAGGGCCTAAAGGGGCTCCAGGAGAGCTGGAGAGGGACTGGGGACGAGGGCTGGAGGGACAGGACACAGGGAATGGCTTCCCATTGCCAGAGGGCAGGGATGGATGGGATATTGGGAAGGAATTGTTCCTTGGGAGGGTGGGGAGGCCCTGGCACAGGGTGCCCAGAGCAGCTGTGGCTGCCCCTGGATCCCTGGCAGTGTCCAAGGCCAGGCTGGACACTGGGGCTTGGAGCAGCCTGGGACAGTGGGAGGTGTCCCTGCCCATGGCAGGGGTGGAATGGGATGGGATTTAAGCTCCTTTCCAACCAAAACCATGCTGGGATTCCATGACCGGACCCTGTCCTTACTTCATTCACATTTTTGTATCAGAAATGCTGACCCAGGGCCCCACTTCCAGGTAACACAGCAGCTTTAGAATTCCTGGAAAGGAAATCTTGCCCAGAAAAGCTGATTTGGTTATTTGAGTGCACCCCAAGAAGGCACTGCACAGACACAGGAGATGTGCACGGCCGGGGATTTACCCCCAGCACCCTCACCAGCAGTGACCCTCACCAGCAGTGACCACAGCACAAACAAACCCATGGTGGGAGCACTGGGGCCCGAGAGCTCCCCCAGGACAGCAGGGACCCGGGCAGGAGCAGCAGTGAAGCCCCTCTGGCTGCTCAGGGCCAGGGAAGAATCCAACACCCAGCTTGCTTTTCCCAAATATAAAACATTCATATTCAAAATCTGGGCAAGGCAAAGAACCCATCCATGGGAAGAGTGGAGCAGGGGATTG
Organism: Pachycephala philippinensis; assembly: GCA_013397055.1. Taxonomy (NCBI): domain Eukaryota; kingdom Metazoa; phylum Chordata; class Aves; order Passeriformes; genus Pachycephala; species Pachycephala philippinensis. Next base: position 63,539 of record VWZT01016475.1, on the reverse strand, counting down.
TGAGGGGCTCAGCTGCACCTGTCTGAGTGATTTAAAACCCTGAGTGAGGCTGAGCTGAGGAAGTGCCTGCATAGGCAAAGCTCAGGGGGCAAAGTGCTCCTGGATTTAATGGAGGGAGAACCAATGGGTGCAAACCCAACTCAAACTGAAAACCAGGCATAAATTTTTAACTGTTCAGGCAAATTTGCATTGGCAGGGAATTTTCCACTTTGGATTTCTGCAGCTCCAGAGCAGATGTCTTTCTGGAAGATGCTTTAATCAAGGAGAAGCTGCGGGGCTCCACAGGGAGCTCTGAGGGGGAAACGCAAACAACCCCCTCGTGCAAGGTGTGGGACCAAACAATGCCAGAGCTCACAGCTCCTGGGGTGAGGCAGGTGGGCAGGGACCTCGGGAGGGCTCCAGCCCAGCCCCCTGCTCAGAGCAGCTCCACTGAACCGCAGGGCTCTGGGCTGGGGTCAGGGGAACCCCGAGGATGGAGCTGGTGCAGCCTCTGTGGGCCCCATCCCACGGCCTGGGCATCCTCATGGGGATAAAGATTTCCCTTCTACCCAGTCCCATTTGCTGCATAAAGTTTTTGAACAAATTTGGGAGGTGCAAGGGAGCTGGAGAGGGACTGGGGACAAGGGCTGGAGGGACAGGACACAGGGAATGGCTTCCCAGTGCCAGAGGGCAGGGATGGATGGGATATTGGGAAGGAATTGTTCCCTGGGAGGGTGGGGAGGCCCTGGCACAGGGTGCCCAGAGCAGCTGTGGCTGCCCCTGGATCCCTGGCAGTGTCCAAGGCCAGGCTGGATGGGGCTTGGAGCACCCTGGCACAGTGGGAGGTGTCCCTGCCCATGGCAGGGGTGGAATGGGTTGAGCTTTAAGGTCCCTTCCCACCCAAACCACTCTGGGATTCCAAGATTTTGGTGATTTTAGAAGTCAGACATTAATGGGCTGAGCAGGAAAAACACAGAGCAGAACCCCTGGCCAAGGAAAACCAGAATTCCCAAACACGGACAGTGTGCTGTGCTCAGGTGCACAGGGAGAGGGAATAAACCCAGCACTGCTGAGGGTGTTTGACCATCACCTCTGCATGGACATCCCTGCCCCGGGATGAAGGGCAGGGGGTGCAATTCCTGCCCCGGGATGAAGCGCAGGGGGTGCAATTCCTGCCCCAGGATGAAGGGCAGGGGGTGCAATTCCTGCCCCAGGATGAAGGGCAGGGGGTGCAATTCCTGCCCC
>VWZT01016462.1:106120-142970 GCA_013397055.1 Pachycephala philippinensis | reverse complement strand
CTGTGCTCAGTTCTGGGCCTCTCTCTCACAGAAGGACACTGAGGTGCTGGAGTGTGTCCAGAGAAGGGCAGTGGAGCTGGGGAAGGGTCTGGAGCACAAGTCTTATGAGGAGCACCTGAGAGAGTTGTTTAGCCTGGAGCAAAGGAGGTTGATGGGGGACCGCAGTGATCTCTGAAAGGAGGCTGTAGTGAGGTGAGTGTCAGTCTCTTCTCCGAAAGAACAAGCAATAGGACAAGGGGAAACAGCCTCATGTTGTAACAGGGGAAGTTTAGATTGGATATTAGGAAAATTTCTTCACTGAAAGGGTTTCTAAGCGCTAGATTAGACTGTCCAAGGAAGTCATCATCCCTTGAAGTGTTTAAAAGATGTGGATATGTTTTAGTGGTGCACAGTTAACAGCTGAACTTAACGATCCTAAGGGTCTTTTCTGACTTCAGTTATTCTGTGGATTTATGATTCTAGGATTCTATCTATTAAAACACAAAAGACAAAGCTATAACAAGGGAAAGCTGATGTGAAACTAAAACTAAGTTCCTAGGAAAGTCAGAAGGCAAAGTTAGGTCAACACTGGAAAACATTCAACTCTTTTTTCCCTGTGTCCACTACTGTACATTGGTGTATATGTGAGATATGCCACGTTGAACAACCCATTGTGCATATAATACTTATTTTTAATTAAGTGTCTTTCTGATAGCTATGGAAAAAACATCTGATATCAAAAGCATCAGCCTTGAGGGTACAATGCTACAAAAAATGCATATTTGCAACTAGTGAAATTATTTCACTATCCTGTTAAATTCCAAGCATTCAGCTGTATTTAAAAGATGAATTTTCCACTTGGCTGAATATGGCAATATGTTCTCAAAACTCTTTCATTATATCTCACATCTAATGTGCATGGAAGCACAGCTGTACTGCAGCAATTCTTTCTGTGGAACTATTCACGAACTGCTTGAATTCATGTAGCTTTAGTATGATAGCTTCATTGCCATGAGGCAAAACATTGGGATAGGAGTGGAGTGGCAGCATTACCCTTCACAGACACCTTTGGGCTGAGTAGTTGAGCACTACTGAAGCATTTCCAGTTCAAAGATCTGACAGACCAGCTCTTGACAGCCTAAAATATTTGAGGGAATATCTGGTCTCAGGGATTAGAAGTTGTCTGGCCTCATACTACTCTGTAACTCTAATAAATGGTGGGAAAGGGAGGATGATCATACAAAAATTTGGTTTAACTCACATCTGACATATAGTCCTGCAACACAAGGCCAGAACAGTAGTACCTGCAAGATACTCTATGTCCACGCTAACAAGAGCAAGTTCTTCTGTCAACCACAGCTGTGCCTTGCCTCCTTCATGTTCCTTTCACTTTTCTGTTTGTCTTGAATTCAGAAATTGTGCTTCAAAGTACATCAACAGTATATACTAGCTTTCATAAGTACCCTCTTCTTCCCGTGGCACTTTATGTTACAATCCCTTCTCTCCTTTCTTGTCGCACAGCAAATCTCAGTAACAAACCAATTGGGTTAGTTGCAGGTATAACAGTAAACACCAGTGCACCTTTAGGGTACTGAAACTAAGCTAATCTAAGCATGATAGAAAAAACAAACCCACTGATATTTCAAGCAGGTGTTCAACGAGAAAGCGGGATAAGCTCATGACTGCATGTTCTTTGAACCTGTCTTCAAATGATCTTGTTTCTCTACCTTATTCATATACAAGATAGTCACTTGGGAATGATGTAGCAAACTCGGCCATGACTACTGCAATTCCAGAGGGAGTCAGATGGACAGTTTCTATTAGCAACCACTAGATAGCTTAAAGGAAAAGCAATAGTCTCCCACCCTGCCCCAAATCATCCAGAAAACCTAGGCTTATTAGGAGCTCCAAGCAAACAGAAAGAAACTATGTGAAGCCAATATTTTAAATCATCAGTGTTCTGGGAAATATATTCTTCTTTAATAGGAATAGATCTTCTTATTAAAATAAACTGTATTGTTGTAAAATCAAACATTGGTCCTCCAAGCCAGACTCAACAGGAGTGCTAGCAGGTTGCTGCTAAGTCAACAGAAAGTTGTACCAATTTCTTCACAGCATCTTGGGCAGACTCATAACTCTTGAATAGATGCTAATATAAAATCACTATTCCAAATGTCACAGTTGATGTATGGGTAGAAATTCTTCTGTGCTTAGTGGAGAAACCAAAGAACCTCAGCTGACTGTAAAACGATAATTGATTGTAGGCTTTTAGCACTGAACAATTTAACACCAAATCCCATCTTTCATTCATGGGCTTCAAGGAGTTCACCTGAAAGAAGGGGAACAACCACTAATCACCATATGTTCATAAGAAGTTTCAGTTAGAATCCACCAACCAGCATCACCAACAGCCCTTCCATTTAACAGACAGCAGGACTTCCACTCTGATTGTTTTAAGTAGGTTAAGATACTACCCAGGAAACTTCCCTGACCAGAGGTGGGTGGCACTGGTGGGTGCTGAGCAGCTACTTTTCCCCACACCAGGACTGCCCTGTATATCTTTCCACAAACCAAAAGTTCAAAACAATTCAGTGACTTACGTAGTTTCCAAATACAAAACTATTTTAAAATATAAAAAACATATTTTAACATATTTTAAAATATGGCATGTACATCTGCCAAAAGTTCAACTCACTGATTCAAACATCATGCTCACTTTCAGAATACCAGCAGTGTCAGGTAATTGTATGGCTGAAAGTTATGCATAAGTTTCACATTCAGATGTTCCCGGGCAGTTCAAAGTTTCAACTTGTTGCCTAGCTTGTTCTCTAGCTTGTTCACCAGTTCCTGGTACAAGTTCACTTCACCTCAACAACAAACCTGTTCTTCTTCATCTGTAACCTGGGAAAAAGAGTGTTTGAACTTCTTAGCTTGTAACACCTTTTTTTAGAAAGAGCGTGCTCAGTATTTGAAGACTGTTAGTAAATGTAGCTTGATTGCTAGGAAACCACCTTGCATTAAAATCCTAAACAACATCCCCAGGCTGCTCTTAGCGTCTAATCTGCAGTTTCTATTATTTAATGTCTGTGTTAGCATACCCATCAGGCACTTATCTCATCCATTGTCAAAAACAGAGCAAAGCTTAGCTTGTTCTTGGATGAGTGGTTCTCCAGAAGAACAAAATACAAACTTCACAAGACAGCAATCTCTCAGGAAAGGGCATTCTACTATGACAAGTTATTCTATTATCAAATGTAGTAATGGCTACTGAACCCCTTGACATGAGAAAATAGGAAAGCATCCAGTTTATGAACAAGATAGCATACTGATAATTAAATTATGTACTTAAAAATTACATAGCCACCTTAAGGAAAAAAAAAACAACTAAGGCTCATAGAATGGAACCTGATATGGTCCTAATAGCTGGACATTTAATATTTTAAAAAGAAATCCTCAAGGTCTGAGCTGTGCAATAACATTCTTTCCCAGGAGACTGAAGGCAGATGCACAGAAAGCAGAAGCATTCTGCTGACTGGAGTTTCTTCTGCCTCATTGTCACCCTCTTGTTACAGGTTAGCTGAACTATAGCTAATCTAAGACAGTCTTCATCAGAGACTGAGATGTTAAAGAGAAAATGTCTTAACCAGGTCAGAGACCTAACAGCAAAAACTCTGTTGGTTCTCCTGCTCTGTTTCCAGGTGTCATGACACAGCCTTAGATCCAATCACTACTTGCCCTAGCTTGCTCTGAAGCCAGCCAGTCACAGCAAAATGAAGCCCAGATGGATGGAAAGTGTAAATTTATTTATGTTGGTCGTTTACATTTTTATGCTACAAAGTATTAGTCTTTTAATATGAGAATTCACATCCTGTGGGGAACAGTGCAAGTCCTGGTAAACATGTTGTGATAAGGAAGGGTCATGCTGTTTAAGGTAAGGTCAGGACTATTATTAACATTTTCGAACACAGTTGAAGTTCAAAGTTCCTTACGAAATTAAATCCTACTACATCCATCTTTCCTCACTCTCTCCGGTCTGATTACCTTTTTCCCTTCAAACAGTTCTCTTCAAAGCAGCTGCAGATCCAAATATTAGTTTTGCTTTGCATTTCACATGCAGGGTTCATCCTTCTGGGTTTAATATACTAAGAAAATTACTTATGCAAACCTGAAGCAAAAAGCAGCAGAGCACTGATTTAGTTCTGTGCTCAGCTTCTCAGCAGTGCTCAGGATCTGTGTCATGTATTCGCTTTCCAATCTGGCCTTATTAAACATTTCCAAAGTTTTAAGAAATCAGTTAGGTTTTTACTCAACAAAAGTCAGCTTTGTTCCAGGCATTGGCACTTTAAAACAATACACAACACTAAGTGAAAAACATAACGTTTCAAAACAAAGCGTGTGGCATGAATATTAACATCAGTTTCATGACTGGCCCTTACTATATTTATACAAAACAGCAGCACGTCCTTGAGATGTTTTAGGAGCACAAGACAAGGGCTTCACTGCCCACATTCCACTTCAAAAGCAGAAAGATTACAAGGTTTAGATTCAACGTGTAATGCCAGCTTTTATTCTGTAAGAAGACGACAGCAGGGCTAGAAGCTGTACACAGCAGTCAGCCCACTGTTCCTGTTGCTGCAGAAAATTCCCCATCAAGCAGTCCAGCCCAAAAAGAGAGGGAGTAACAAGTAGGTCCTGCTTTCTGTGTGCAAGGCAGAGACATGGCAGTTTGTCAAAACTCAGTGTCAAAGCTGACCACACATGCAAGAAGTCCTAGCCCAGTACATAGCCACAAAACTCCTTCTTTCCAGGAATGGAAGAGCCGCTAGGAAAATGCCTTCCTTCGGATTAGGGTATTTAGCAGGGAAGTCTTCACTGAAACATGATCTCTGCGTTTACAGGCTATGTGTTTCAAAGGCAATCCAAAAACCGCCACAAAATTAGAAAGGCAATTTGCTCACCTGACTTGAAATACTGATTTTGTTAATTGCTTTTATGTGAATGCTTAGAGCCTTCTAGCCAGTAACCACCTCCACAGCTATTATTTGGACAGCAAGTGAAAATGACATTGCTTATTTGCCGAGTGTTCTTGTAGAGAAGGTCATTCTATAGCTGGGAATAATGTGCAAAAAAGGGCTAAAAGAATGTTCATCCTCCTGCTTCCCTCTATATAGAAAGATTTATGGAGACATCAAGCAGTCATCTAAGATAGCAGTTGCTTGTAATAGGGCAGACAAACAGAAAACAGTTTTCCTGAATCGGTGTTATTTTAAAAAGTAATTGTTATAAAAGTCTATCAGAGCTAACTTACTCTGATTCCCAGCTGCCAATCAGTGCATAAGAATGACACATTTCAAAATCTGTGATTAAACCAAAGTCAGACTCTTGCCACATCCCATACTTTGTTAATTCAAGACTTTGCAGTATGCCTGCTCTTCAGCCCACCACCCTGAGAGTCATCTCTGCCCTGGATATAAAAAGTAGAGCAGTTAAACACTAGCAATCATCTGCATGTTTAACGCCTGAGCTATCAAACAGCACAGACGAGTTTAGACCATGAAGGACTGAGTCTCAATACAATTCTTTCAGTGCAGTAGAATGGGGGTGTTAAGTGTTTAAGGAGAAAGGGATAAGATGCTGCATTTTTCAGCATTCCCCCCTGCCCCCAGAGGTACCCTAATGTTATGGGTTGATGACATACATAATGGTTAGGAGTGCATATAAAGTAAGATTAAATTAATTTAACTCAGATGTTTGTAAAACTAGCAAGGTGTACTCTGCTGGCAGAGAACATGTATACTTCCCATGACTTTCAACATGTTCAGAAAACCACACTGTTCTGGACCATTACATTTCCCTGTAAGTGACGTTTACAAAATAGTTGCTGTTGTAGCTGTTGCAGAGCCTACAACACTTAAATGGTGGTTAAAGCAAGTAGCTTTCCCAGAGAAAGTACATTACAAGTCTCATGGTTTATTTCTAGTCTTGATTTAAGCACTTGAAATTGCCTGGCTACATTTAAGAATTGTATGTAGATATCATGCTGAAGTAAATACCTATTCTGTTCCTGCTGAGAATCTAGATATATTTGGATATACCAAATATCATTGGAAATTTCCCTTCACTTAAGAGGAACATAAACAGTTCTAGGTCTGACTATAGTTCCATAAAAGATGAGCAATTTTTGCAGAGTTTTTGGTTATGTCACCTTTATGTTTTACCTTCCTGATACCTTTCTCCTTCCAGGCCTGTATGTTATTGTATGTATTGTTATACATCTGACAAAATATGTGTCAAAGAGAATGCAGGATCTTACAATATCTTGTCACTGCAGCAGGGTTGTGACAGGAAGGTTTTAAGCTTACCTCCTTTCACTACATCTGTGTTGAGTCCATTCCAAAAAAAAAGAGAGTCCCTATAGTCTCTGCACACTCTTGCTTGTATTTGTTCTCTTGGCTGTCAAACTAATGACTGTGAACTATCTTTTGACTCTTGTCATAGGAGGCTGGCCAGAGGACAAATCCCTAAGAGGAATCCTGGGGTTTGCTGAGAGCAGGGAGGTTTAGAGTTCAGAATCCACAATGCTATTTTAAAAGCAACAGAAGTGCCGCAGGACAAGCAAGGCATTTGTATGCAGCAAAATATCTTCCTTTTATCTGAAAAAAAACCCCTCACCCAAACTCTTGTGTGCTTTGCATCAAAGCATGCAAGATTCTCTCTTACTGTGGACATGTATAATCTTACAGACAGATCTGAAAAACTGTGGCAAAACTGATTTAATATGACAAGCTAAAATGAGAAGAGGGGGGAATACCCATAGCAATGAAGTCCAGTGAATTTTAGTGGGATTTCTGAACAAGGGGAATACATTAACAATACTGTCTGGTTCTGAAGGACAGTGGTTGATATATGTACAAATAAAGCCTGTTTGGACTACAGGGCTTTTACTCTGGGCACCAGAAGAAAGTATTTAAAACCATCTTATACCAAACAAACAAACAAACAAACAAACAAACAAACAACAGACCAAGAATTTTATAATCTTAAATAAAGCCTGCAAAGCAGTGTGTGTGTAATGCTACAAATTATTCCTGAGCACAGCATTGACCTGATGATTATAAAGACAGGCAAGAGAGGACATTGGCTTTTCCCCCGGCATCAGTGTTTCCAGGCCAGGGCTGCATAAGCACCACAGTTTTTCACAGCAAGGTTAGACAAGTTGGACCTTGACAGAAGTGCACAGAATGGAGCGTAAGGACACACTGAGTTTTTATCTTTGCACAAAGGCTTTCTAATAGCCAGACTGAGCAGAAAAGCCTTGTGCACTGTGCAACATTGCAGCTGAGGCAGAGGAAATACCTGAGACCTGGTTTGGAGACCTTACTCCCACTTCCAAAAAGAAAACATATAAATTGTTGAGGAGAACCAAAATCACCCATAGGTTTCAAAGCTGGAGCTGAACCCACATCCTTTCACATCCGCAAGAGTATTCTGAATGTGGGAAAAGCATGTGGGTACCTGTTTTTCCACGGACTCTCTGCTTTACTGCATAAATGACATGGGTCAGTGAACTTACAGATCATACGACTCCTTGCCCACCCAAGGGCCTTTGTCCTAAAGCTGAAGTAACCAGGCTGAACATAAAAAGATGCAGTATAAATGCAAAGTATATGTGTGGGGAGTGAGTAGTAAAGATGGGAACAAAAGATATTTATCTAGTAATCTTTTTACAGACAAGTTGCTGTTTCTTGGAATGACTATTTTTGTATTACAGTTTACCTGCCACAGCAGACTCCCAAGAATACCACTGGAGTAATATCTGTAAATGTAGCGTTCTATACAACATTAGTAGTAGTAGTAGTAGTAGTGGTAGTAGTACCTTGGAAAAGGTTATTACAGCAAAGATTGCTTTTCGCCTAGACGCAGAGAAACATTATTCTTTCCCCTGCAAATAATGCAGCATTTCATTTGTCTGTAGGACAAAGCAGACACAACACTGCCAACCCATAGAAGCCCAGTTCTGCCACTGAAGAGCTGACCAGTTCTCAGAACACAGTATATCTCTAGAAAAATTTAAAAGAAGCCATCCTGAACAAGCAGCTGCCTAGAAGCTAGGGTGCAAAATATCCTGATGAGAGTTATTTTGTATTTAAAGTACTATTCAGAGAGATAAAGAGAGGAATAAATTTCAGCCCTTTTGGTAATGAAACCTTTTCAAATTAATAGTCAACTGCTTTGGAAGAAACCTACCAGACTAGACAAGGTGCTTTTGTAGCAAAGATCACTTCCTAGATTTGTCTCTAGTAGTTCCAGTCATAACAGAATTTCAAATGCTTCACACTTAGAAAAGTAGTGTTGCTTTCTAGAGTTGCTAGAAAACATAAAGAACCAAGTCTTGCAGTCATCTAACTGGTCTGTGGCCAGAAAGACCAGTTTTCACTTTGACCTCTGGCAAAAGCAGACTTTTTGTAAAATAACATGCGCATGGCACATGTCATTTGACTGAACAGTCAAAATCAAGGTCTTGCATGCAACAAATGTTGTTACAATACCACAACAACCAAGTAGCAAATCTTAACATGAGACCCTACAGAGGGTAGGCATGAAACAAAACTGAAACAGAAGTGATTTTACTCTCTTGCATCCATTTGCTTATAGTGAGCAAGACATTAATATCAGAGTGGCCTCCCCAGCAGTCAGGCACTGAAGTGCTTGTATCTTGTATCTCATTGTCTGCCAAAAACTTCTTAAGAGGACATCAAATACGAGGGATGTTCGCTATTGAGTCCTTCTCCTGTGCCCTGGATTCCTCTGAGTCTGGAAACGTCAGTCTTTGGTCTGATCTTCTGTACTCGTTGCAAGCAGATAGTCCATCTGTCCAAACGTTCCACCTCTGTGAATCTTTAGGATTTGCTCACCATACTTCATGTTTATTTGATTCTCTTGTGGTTCCTACTCTGATTCTCTCTTTACCATGCTCTTTAAATAGCTTGGGTCTTCCTTCTTCTAGCCTGCCACCCCATGCTGTGTTTCCTGGAAAACTGTACATACTGATGATGTGGTCACAGTGACATGGTAATAGAGGTGCCATGGGACAAGATATGGCATTAGTATGGCCCTTTTCCAGCTGTTCCTTCCTCTTGCTGCTCCCAGAACCACACATCCCATTCACATCAGTCCTAGCATTTCTATCACAATAGTCACACAGATTTGTCTCAGTAGAGCTACCAACATCAAAGTGCCTGGGAGGGAGGAAAACGACTTTTTACTTGCTAAAGGATTTTGAAAGCCTGGTTTTGGCACTCTCTAAAATTTTTAAGCTTGACTGAAACCTGTGCCTTGATTCCCTGCTGTGTAAATAAAGATAACGACGAGTTTATCATCTATCTCTATTCACTGTAAATGCTTGGGAATAGAGACTGTTTTAGGTGTGTGTGATAGGATGCTGAGCACAAGGTGGCACCAATTTTAGCAGGTATGTCTCAGAGTTACAGATATAATGAGCCCTTGCAGGGAGGCAGGGAGATTTTGTGCACCATCTTCGTGGTGGAGATGCACAAACCACAGAGATAAAATAATTCTTTTTCAAGGGACTACTTCTACCATAAATGTTTTTGTATGTTGATATTCACAAATGGTCATGACAGTTCTTGTGCAAATACTGCTTTCCATCTTAGTATTTTTTTCTTAAGTACAGAAGCAGCAATTATCAGTTTCTGCACTTCCTTGCTTTCTTGTGCCAGTTCTCACTCTATGTGCAAGCTATTTCAAGCAGGATGGGGTTTTTTTCCCTCTCCCTTTTTAACTGAATATAGTGTTAAGTGTTTGAAATAAGCAAAGGGACAGGCCTTCTATATGCTTCTCACTGCACACTTCATTCTTGATCTCAATGAGCAGCTTTCAAAGCATCAAGGCAGCATTTGTGTTCTCTACATTCAGGCCTTGAATTCTGCCTGTGGGTTGACCTCCTTGGTGGTCATCCTACTCATGAGCCATTCAGTCACAAGTAATAGGCTAACAGTACTTGATCATTCTCTCTGGCTACTGAAAAGCTATCATCAGCAATGACATTCTACCACTATCCACAGAAGCTGGAGATGAACCACTGGATGGTGGGGCTATGCCAGGTTCAATCCCATTACTCACTAGCTCCCATTAAGGACAAGTCAGAGCTCACCAGAGATGTATGATCATCTGCACCTCACTGGCTTTCACCCACAGTTCAGGTGCAGAGGGAACAGAGGAAGCAGAGAGAGGAAGAGAAAACAAACACAGAAAAATGTTAAAAAAGCTGGTTTTTTTTTTTTGCAGGACACCTAATATATTAAGACTTCCGATACTGTGCTGTATTCCTGAATTTTTACTGCATTAGAGCATTTTTCTTCACTTGAGCCCATTCCCCTGCAACATTCAGCTCTAATTTTAAGGTTTAGATATATGAAATGACATCATTTTAACCATGTTTTATCCATAGGATTCATGTGGGTACTGTAGATGTGAACCATTCAGTTAGTTTAAAGGGCTGCAAAAGCCATTTTGAGCACCTGATCTGTAACATTTACTCAGATGGTTATTCCAGGATAAGTATCCCAGAGAAGCTCTCAATAGGTAAAATCCGCTTCATAAAGTTGTATCGGGTTATGCTGTCAAAATGTCACCACACCACTGAAAAACTGATAAGTAACAGAATCACAGCACTTAAGCTTCAGAGGATAACCGGGAACTTGAGTGGGAAATTGAATATTTGCTGAACTATCACCTTGTTGAATGTCTCTATCTTAACTTGAATTATATTTGTAGCTCCACATTAGGTGTTTACTACAGTGCACCAACACAAGAACACTGCTTTTATGCAGCCAGAAATAAATGCTGAGAATCTTTCTCTTTCTTTGTTCTACTTAGAACTGTTAGCAGAAGTTCAGACTTCGATTAGCATTTGCATGTAGGAGACTCTCTGTAGCTTTGTTGAAGTTCCACAGCTTGGCATGTTCTTATTAAGCCTTCTAGGAAGGAGGTCTAGCTTGTATCTGCATGAGCAAGTACGTACAAAAAACAGATGTGAAGAAACAGTGATGAATATTGCACAAAAGCATTGACATGGTTTGTTTACCCTCTTTTCAATATCTGGGAGCAGAGGCTATGACAATTAACTATTGGAAGATCTGAACAAAAGCTATTGAAGTGCCCTTATGCACACATAGCATATTCAGTGTGTCAGTATAAGGTATGGAGATTCTGTATCGCTTATTTATAGATACTCTAAACTACAGAATTTTACAGACTTGCAAAAGTGCATGCATTCTTCTCAACATGAGAATTAAATTTGTTTCCAAAGGTATTTTCACACGCAAAGCTGACTTCACATATAACCTTATACACAGAGGTACCCCAAATCCTCTCTATTTATGTAACTGTAATCATGATGTTGATGTGTTGACAATGTTTGTCGATACGAACTTGCAAAATCACAGTTTAGGAAGAAAACTCAATCATGCCACCCTATATTCAGAGCAGCTTCCATAATGTTTTGCCATAGAGATTTGCTTCATTTTGTCTATATTTCATTAGATTATTCACATTATTTTACAGAGAATTTGTCTAGGCTAGTAAAGATTTTTTTTACTTTTTTTTTAACTTGCAAAAACTATTTCTTTTATCAACTTAAACTGTTGTATAGAGCTTTCACAGGTTCATTTATTTAAGATGTGTAGAAGTAATACTTTATACAATTGTTTTTAAGAAAAAACACTTGGTGTGTTCTCAGGTATTCTAGGGTCAATTCCCCATGAATGCTAAAGTGTCCTTACGCTGCTTGGAACAATTCAAGAATCCTGCAAAGACATTGGAATTAGATCCATGTATATTTCATTTTTTCCAGCTACACTACTACAGATTTTTAGGTTTAGTATATCTGGGTGTTTCTGTGGTGAAGTGATCAAGCAGTGCAGCTGAAATACAGCAGATCCTTCCACACATTTGTTACACAATTGACAAACCTATTGAAAACTAAAAAGCAATTGGGTTTCAGTGATCTTTTTCATCACTGCCTACTCTGCCAATGTCTTTGGATACCTGTTAGCAGCAAGAACTGATTCAGCCCATTTTATAGCAATCATCTACAGAATCCGACAACATGCTTGCACCATGGAAGTTGCCGGTGATGGATTTTTCTGTTTTTGTCCCATTTGACTGAATTAAACTCAATCTTTTTACATGAATCAATGGAGTATTTGACTTAATTGATCTCTCTTGATAAATATGCGCACAAGAAGCACAGTGTGCTTTTAATAGTACTGGTTCAACTTCCAAATTGTGTCAGAAATGCATCGGTACTTTATAACACCATGTTTACAGTTCAGAACACAAAGAAATTGAATTATAAACAGCTGAATCAATGCCAATCTCTGCCAAGCTGCTCATACGTAGCATAAGTTTAATAACAAAATATGTCCCAGCATGGTTTCAAATGATAAAAAACACATCCTACACTATTCAGTGTTGGGCTGTCTCAACTTCCCCTACCTAAGCACTTGAACACAAGAGTTTTACTGTGTTTTGATGAGGGGCTGTACTTACACCTGCCCTCAGGTGTAAAGAGAAAAGCAACACCACACAGCATAAGCACAATACACATGAATTGTTCCTTCCTTAGCTTCAGTTTTCACCCTGGGCTATTTTCCTGTTTTTCTCTCACTTAGGCTTTTGACACTGTTAACATGGCCAACTTTTTCTAAAGGAATATTACTGAAAGGGATGAGTCCTAATATATTTTATAATCAGGAGTTGGTCTATCAGATCCAGTTTTTTCTTTTGGGGCAATCTCCTCTGAACGCTTTAGCACATCTTTGAGTAGGGATAGTAATGGGCATCAGATAGAAAAATCCAATGCCATGTTATTATCAAATATTTTTGGTACTGATTGTATAATCCACTTTATGACAATATTAGGATGAGTGTAAAAAAGAAAGTGAGCCTTCTTACTATCTTTTGCCTCCCTGAAGATGATTTAATAAGCGTACCCTTTCTATTAATTTGCTGGAACATAAGTGACTTAATACTTAACCTGCATCATTCTAAATTTGGAGGTTGTATTAACTTCCTGAGAAGTGAGGCATCCTTGTCTTGCTACAGAAATGATCTCATTAAGTAAGCAAAGACCTGGCCAAAAGGATAAACTCTGCACAAGTATCCACAGGCAGCTCCAGCTTCCTGGCAACCCTGACAGCTTAGATCAGGACACAGAACATATACCCTTGTGCCAAAATCAGCTTTAAAATTCATGCTTCACTCCAACACAAGCTACACCTTAAGGATCAATTATACCTGTGTGAACAGATCCACCACAAGGTTCACAAGCCACTTACATCTTCAAAGTGACTTGAGAAGAGCACTGGCCCTGTGGAGTGTCTCTGCAGAGGGGACTGTGGTAAACACTGAACAGTGCTTACTAAATGATGGTCTGAAAGTTACTTTAACAATTTGCCTTCTCTCTTACATCTTCCCTTGAGATTTTCCTATAAAGTCTATCTCCCTCCAACAAACTATTTTGGGATCTGCAAAAATTGTGTTGCTACAATAAGAAGCATACTCTATTGAACAATTGCATGCAAAAATCGTATTTCTTCACCACAGCAGCAGGATGTAGTGAGGAACTAACAGAACACGTCTTGGTTAAACAGAACATTCACATAACTTCCCAGTAATAGATTTTGGCTGGTCTTCCTAGACTTGAAGAACTCCTGTCGTTTGACAGTGCAAATGTATTAGCACATACATTTCTCTGTTCTTCACCATGCCAAAACTCATGCACTCTTCCCAAACCATCTCCTCCAAATACTAGAATTCCCTTTTCTCTGAACTTTCATGCTTCTCTTAACTCACTCTCTTCCTTCCCGTCCAATTTTCTACAGCCAAGCTAACCCTGTAAACATTCAGCCGAGCACAATTCCCTTTCCATTTCTCATCTCTCAAACTTACATGTTATTCTCTCTACACGTGCTCCAGTCTCAACCCTAATCTCTCCTTCCATCAGCAAATCAATTTGTTTCACTCCATCTTTCTGCTACTCCATCGTGACAGAAGCTGGTGGCCAGACCAAGGATCCCATCCACCATTTACAAAGGAAACTCTCAGGTTTCCTTTGCCCTTCTGTAATATACTCTGAGTGTATGCATGCAGCACTAAAAAAAAAGAAAAAAGAAAAATAAAGACACACTCCTTTGGAACAAATCACACACAATGACAAATGGCCTCATTCCTAGGGGAGATATACTAGAAAAGACAAAAAAGATACGGGAAACATTCAGAATAGGGCATGGGGAACACTCAGAACAAAATATAGGGAACATTCAGGCTGTTTCAGAGACCTTCCTATTGGGATCCAAGAGGGATCTCAAGTTAAATCTGTAGAGAGTTCAAGAGCAGGTTTTAATCAATGGATATATGAGAAACTGTGTGCAATAGAGTTGTAGGTGTGCTAGATACCACTAAAACAGGAAAATAAATAATCCCACTAAACCTATAGTTTCAAATTTCTTTTGGCTGGTATTCCATTACTTCAAAAGCCAATAAATCATGCTCAAGACCAGTATTCTAGTCAAACACCAGCCCATAAATACACCAACTGTAAAAAAATGAGCATAAAGATTTATTTGAACTTCAAAAGAACTTGCTGACTCTCAGTCACTGATTAAAATTTTGTCTTCTGTGTAAAGCACAGTACTTCTGCAGGTCTCCCCAGAACACAGATGTAGACATTTCTGAGATTCTGATGTCTGATTTATAAAATCAGCAAATGGTCCTTTCGCTCCTCTGATGTGGATTCCAATGCGTTATCAGTTTCTGCAGGGTGAACCTGCAAGGTCATGTGAGAAGGTGTTAATCTACCAAAACACCTAGCGCCATTAAAACCAAGTGACTGCTACCCTGTACACTGTCTGCCGTCTACGACAGAATTCCACTGGCCATAACAGGTCTCATTTAGATTTTCATTCTTCAGAAATTACGAAGTGCTCTACACACACACAGGTTTGAAAGTGAGTACTGTGAAACTGCACAGAAAAAAGAAGTGCAAGCTCAGGATAATGACCTGTGTAAATGCATTTGTCTCATGGGAATCTACACAGACAGTTGTAGCAGGAAGCATGTGAGACCCAGAACTTGGTAGCATGTTTGCCTATAGGCTGAGAAATAGATGAAAGACCATGCACAGATGATACAAGTAGCCATCACGTCTATCAATTAACAGGAAATTAAATAGAAAACAGAAGAAAAGCAGAAAATACAGTAAGATCTTGTTTGAATAAAATGCATATTCAGAAACACATGTTGTAAAGGAAGTAGCTCAAAATCTTTCAGAGGTCGCCCTTGAGGGTGACCATGGTGGCTTAAGAAAAGGTGTGTTGCCAGAGAGAACGGTAAAAAATATTATGAAATTTGGCGACATATTGCCTCCTACCACAGCATTTCCAAAGGACTAAGAGCTCAGTTCTTCTTGATGCAAGTTGATGGCCACATCTTCCTGCTGCCAGGAGAGAGCGCCAACAGGTTTGGTCTAGTATGAGTGAAGGAGAAGATGCCCTCAGCTTTTCCTGTTCTAACTAACTCACATGGTACAAAAAGGAAATCATGACACTTGGAAAAGATCCTAGGGCAAATGCATTGGTCCTCCATTTGCTGTGCAGGCTGTTAGGCCATCCAGTAAAGCTGGGTGCAACAGAGATGGATAGGATTTCAAATACCCATCCATACTATGTCCTACTTGCTGTCTCCCTGCAGCTCCAGGCTGAGTATCATCCACACCCCTTGCAGGAGCAGGGACCACAGACACCTCACTCCTGGTCCCAGACCATAGGGTCTCAGATCAGTGCCAAGGGCTCTGGGACCCCAGGAGATGGCTTTAGATCTGGTTGCCACAATCACACAGATATTCACAGCCTCACTGACCTCCACTCTGGGGATGAGATGAAAAGCCTCCATCTTTTGACTTCTTTAAGTATGAGCCAGGGAAAAAAGAACCGACAAATAAAAAGACTTATGAGGAAACAATCCTGCGTAATTTAACAGAAAGTGGTATCCATTTTTAATCCACTAGGTAGCATGTAATTTCAGATCTTTCATTCTTCCATGGCAGGAGACACACTCCTTTGGAACAAACTGAAAAGGTAGGACTTTTTTTTCTTTCAGAAAAGCCCACTTACATTCCTGTAAGCCTTCCTTGAGTACCTTGAGAGCCCTCAAGACTACTCTGACTGGAGGAACGAAAGGAACATTCAAGGCTTACAATAATCTTTTTCCTCAAGAGTGAAGAAAACATCAGATGTGGCTGCAGCTTTCAATGCATTATTAATACCAAGCACTTGGCAGCATTTGTTTCAGTGAGATAAATTTGATCTGTGAACACAAAAGAAAGAGAAGGAATACAGCTGGTCAGACTGGTCACAGAAATACCTGCTGAGCCAAATAAAAAATCAATATTTTTGCACAAGACCCACGAAATGTGGACATAAAACAAAGCATAAAGAGTAGTAATACTTCAAGAAAATGTATTCAGTTACCAATCTCAAACAACAATTGTAATGCAAATTACTTCAGCAGTTGAACAACCATGCAGACTAATTAGAGATATTAAACCATGTAAACAAACCTTTTATCAAATGAAGCAGGCACTAAAGGAGATCCTGAGGCATTTATGATGTCACTGGGTTTTCTGCAGGGGTTTTGAATCTGAGAATGTATAAATGTTTCCCAGGAAATCTGGATACCTTGCATGGCAACACAGATCCTCCTGCCAGCAGGCTCTCTTTACTTAACTACCTCATGTGGACTATGTGGGTCTAATTTCTAGTTTTACAGGACCAGGATCCAGAAACAAACCAAAAAAACCAAACCAAAGCAAAACCAACCAAACAAAAAAACCCCACCAAAACAAAACAAAACAAACCAAACAAACAACAGCAACAAAAAAAGCCAAGATGAGAAATCTCTGTTTTGGTGGCTCAACTCAGCAAAGTAGAGAATAATTACTCACATAACAAAGGGTGCAATTGCATTTCTGTGATCTGCACACTGCCACAGTTCCTAATAGCTCTGCCATTAGTCTGCTGGGGGCTTGACTCAAGTGAACAATTTATGACATGGCATGTAACAGCAGCTGGGCAGAACAGTAAAATGACCCAGATGAGAAGGTCATACAAAGCTCTTCATTCAAAATGTGTACTTTCATGTCAAAAGAAAGAACTCAGAACTGACTTACTTCCAGATTCCTGATGAATGATTAGAAGGGGGAAGAGGGATTAAAGGTGAAAACTGAGATGTAGCTAAATGTCTGCCACAGGCACCCAGATTAAGCAGGTGACACACGTGTTCGTGTTTGTCTTTTTAAAGTGCATCACTACCAATATTAATAATCAAAAAACTCAACCCAGCTTCTTTGTGCCATTTAGTGTGGGTTTGCCACACAAGGACTGGAGCAGTACATCGATTCAGAGTATAAATTAAGTTCATTAACCCTTCACCCTCTATGAGGACTCCCATTCACTCCCATACAGTTGTTCTTCAATCACAGGAAATTAATCTTCCCTGAAGTAGGAGAAAGCTGCTGCAATCTAATAATGTTACAGCTGAATGGGAGCTTCCAGGGCAGTAAAACATAGTTCAATTCAACACTACATCTTCACAACCTCAGCTGATTTGTCTCTGTTTTCTTGAAAAGCAATTACTTTAGGGAGGGAATTGGTCAGTGCAGTAGTCTGCTTTACCAGATAAAATAGGCAATGCCTGTATCTGCGGAGGGAATAAAGATGGTGGCTCAGAAAAGAAGTGGATCACAGAGTCTGGAAGCAGGTGTGCAGCTTTCCTCCAGCCTCATGGAGAGGTCCCATGAAAAGATATGAATGCCTTGGGGTCTGCTATCTCATGGCAGAGCACGCAGTCCATCCCAAGGCAGGCTCAGGGAGCAGCGCTGCTGGTGCAGTGATAGGGGATTCTGTTTGGCTCATTAGGTCAGGGTGAACTGCATGAGGGCAACAGGAGTATCTCCGAAGACTGAGGAGAACTGGCATTTTGCAGTGTGCTTTTCAAAAACCAACTTCATGACTTCAGTAGGGCAGTAGGGAGGAAGGAAATTACCCCAAAAACTCTATACACTAGGACTTAGTCTGTATTTTCCTTTCCCTTACAAAAGGAGGTCTACTTGATACTGAGCACCTTTTTTAGTAGCTGCAGCTAAACTTATGTCACTCAGCTTGGTCATTCAACAGTTCTTCAAGAGAAGTAATTTATTTTATGCAGCTGACATCTCCCTTTACTTTTCCTCCTCCCCCACTTCAGATTTCTGGGAGAATGCATCACTCTGATACATCATACTACTCACAGAAAACTTCTGTAAGCAACATTTACATAATCACCAAGTGACCTATTCATTCCTGATAGACCTAAGTCTTTTTTTAATCAAATCTGTAGTCCCTCCATCATGTCATCTTGTTAAGTAGGCCAGACTTATCTCAAAATGTCAAAAGCCACTGTGACCAATTAATTATTCTACATTATCAGTCTTTTGAAAAATACTTCAAAAATCACTGAAGATTCCACTTCAAAAACTATATTGTCAACCAATAAAGTTAGCACACAGAAGAATTGAAATAAGAAAACTATTTATTTAGTGCAGAAAGTTCACTCAGCCCAAGAAATGGCATTCAGCACCATACCATCAGCTTCATAAACTTTAAAGGACTTTGCTCACAAAGAATCTTGCTTTGTTTTTTGTGGTTTGCCACATCCTACCTTGCCAAGCATAAATGCACACTTACATAAACTCTCTGAACAGAGAACATCCTTGTCAAGAACAACTGGCAGAGCTCCTTTCTCTCTGAAAGGAGGCATCCTTTTCTACATCTTACAAAATCTTTCTCAGACCCATATGGGGTTTTTTCCACCTTCCTTTTTCCAGCTTAGGAAACATGTCACAATGCCAATGTGCTTTGATCATCAGTACAAAAACCTCTTTATAATCTCAGTGTTATTAAGAGCAATCAGACTCTGAGTGGGATAAAAATAACCAATGCAACAGGTTTGGTTTTTTTAAACTGGTGTAATCCACTAACACATGCAAAAAGATGCATTCATTCAACCATAATAGAGAAAGACAACCCACTCCTTGAGCTATAATAAAATGCCCATTTATGCCTATCTCTGTCTCAATGATTGAGAAAATTTATCAAAGATTGCCAACCAGACAGTATGTTACAAAAGAATCAGCTGAAGAAAACAAACTGCCTCTGATTTCCACACCAGTCCAGCCAGACCATGTCTTGGCTTGACATTTATGTCCTGCTGAACACACTCGGAGCCATTAAAAATGCTTTTTAAAAAATGCTTTTAACAGCTGTTAGAGCATCTGCATTAACTTTTATATTTCTTAATTACCCATACAATGGGCTTGTTGTATCAAATATCTTCTGTTGACTGGGAGAAGCATTGCTACTATGGACAATTAAAAATAACTCATCTTCTCTAAAAAACATAGCAAGTGAAACTAAAGGAAGAATGTCAAAAACCAACTGCTTTTCATATGTACCTCTCTGCCAACAATTCCAATTGTTTTATACTGAGATTATTTTCCTTTGTATACACAATAAATCTTACAGAGCATGAATTATTTTCCATACAGGGAGATTCCATATAGTTTTAGTGGAACTTAGCTGGAAAAATACTACCTTAAGTATATATTTACAACTAACTGTAGCATCAAATGGAAAACATTCTGTCTGATTTCCTACTCTTTTCCTCCCATCACTTTTAAGGTGAGAAGTGGCCCTTGTTATTTTTTCCACACCTGCAAAATGCAAAAGCCTGTTTTTAGAACCCCGGGAGATTTTCCTGCTGGAAAATCCCACTATGCTGTTAGGATGTTTCTGCTGACTGCTGTAGGAAGCATCTATATGCAGAATAAAACAATGCCTTTTTCCCAAGCATACTGGAACTGCATGAATCAATACACTGTGTTAATATGATCAGACTTGTTTTATATCTTTAGTTCACTATTAGCACCTAGAGGAAGATGAATGAATCCTGTGCTCTCAGAAAGAATGGAGAGTGTTTCTTCAAAATACACTGATTGATTTGTTAAATGTATTTAAATTTGATGTATTTAATTGAAAAGATATTCCCCTTGCTATGTTGGTTAGCTGCATGAGGTTATCAAAATTTTTTTTGTGTGTGCAAACCTTTATCAACCCAATTTTGTTACAGAAATAGCTTAATTTCTACAATTAAGCCTGTTCTCTTTGTCCAGCTGCAAAGGGTGGCTAATAAAGCTCTTAGAGCTCAGAGATGAAGTAAGCTACCCTGGCTCTATCTTCCCAAATCCTCTATGAGAAACAGGAAACTGGTACATAGCAGAGCTGACTATTTTCTTTCCCAGGGCTTTGACTAAGGACAGAAAATGGTTCTTCTCAGAGCAGAAGGAATATTTGTCCAGTAAACACACACTGAAAAACAACATGCTGCTATAGAGACTGGTAACAATGGACACCATACACATTGCAACAATAGCAGTGGTCTGGATGTACATAGGACTCCCCCTGGACCTCCACAAGTTGACCAAGGAGAGCAGCTATTGGGGGCTGAAAGATGAATGGTGAGTGACAAGCATTTATGGAAGAAGACACCTCAGGGGAGTTGTGCGGGAGCCTGCACACTCTTGACAGCCTGGAAATTTATCTTACAGCCTGTAATACTGGATTTACTACCGGTTTTTCACAATCTGTGTCAGGGTAGGAACAGAGATGCTCATCCCCTGGAGGAGCCACAACAGGAGTGAGTCAGGCCTTAATAGCCTTAGTTCTCCTTTTCTCAGGGGAACATCAGTTTGCTGCTGGCTGTGACTATCTTCTCAGCTCGGTGCAGATGACCAACAGCTTGCCTGGGAACATAACCCAGATTTCGACAGTGTAACTGTCATGTAGGCAGATACTGTCCTTGTGCACAAAGACCAAAAGACAGGTCCCAGAGGAAGCACAGCCAGGATTGCTTCAGGCTTTTCAATAATGGAGTTCAACAGGACCCATGGCTACTGCCAGCAAACACTAAAAGCCTGTTCATGACCAGTGATGTCCCTCAGGGCATCAGCATGCCTCTGAGGAGGATCTCAGGAGGAGCCAGTATGGCTGAGTTAGTGCTGATTAGGGAGTAGAAATCCTTTGAAGAACTAGCTGAACAACTGGCCTTATCCTCCATACAGCATCTCACAGGGTGCATCAAGTTTAGCCCTCAGGATATTTGTAATAAGCCTGGAAGAAGGCTTTTTATCACCTCCAGCTGAGCAGGAGTCATCCCTTCTCCCTAGATAAGCAATGGTCACAATGACCCAGGCATGATCACTTCTGAGCTGGATTACACTAATTCCCTCTGTCAAAGGCTGGATATAGACTGCACCAAACTTCTGTTTCTCAGGCTGTGATGAGAGTAAGTGAAGGCTCTGCTCAGTTTTATCCACTGAACGCCAGTAATTTTCAGAAGACAGATTACATCTTGGGTTCCTTGTACTCCATACAGATAATGTGTGGGCCAAATAATTTGTCAACAGCCAATATGCCTAAAAAGCCAGTTTTCAGCCCACCATCTCCCTAGAGACTTCCCTGGAGCAATGCAACTCCATGCAGGCACATGACAGCCAAAACCAAGAGACGCTCAAGTGAGAGGATAGAATAAGGCACTACAAAAATATGGTTAAATTAAGAGTTCACAGTTTTTAGGAAATTTTTAGAAATTCATAAAAAACCTTCTCTGCTTACATGGTGCTGGAATTATTATGTGAAAATGAACAGCATCTCATCCTCAGAGACTGCATAGCTTTTTCCAAAGTTTGTGTGGATTTGTCCATACAATGGCAGACATCTCTGAACTTGGAAAGGGAATTATTCTGCACCAGGGAACTCCAGTGGAAATTTTCACAGGCAGGAAAGTAGCAGCCTGAAGTGGGGCCAGAGCTCTTCTCCCAGTGCCAGCTGATGGGTGCTGAGATGTGCCAGGTAAGGGCACTCAGCATCTGACAGGACCTGCCTGTGACAAGTCCTGAGCTGCTGGCCTCATGCCATAGATTTGCTGGTTTCTTTGGAAGGAACTGCAGGATCTCCACTAGCTGTACGGTTTACACTGGGGTCAGAAGTTTATGCATAAAAATCACCTACCTTGGCTACCATGCCTGGAGGATATCTTCTTGTTTGCAAGGAGGAAACGGTGCATTAGAGGGGCATGAGGCAGAGTAATACAAAAGCTTGTTGAAATAAAATATCATGAGAGGGTTACAAATTTACCGAAGTATAGTACAGGATAAATAAAAGAGGTTATTCCCTCATGTTATTAAAAAAGAAGGAAGAACCAAGCCAGCAGGAATCAAGAGCCATGACTCAAGAAGTAAGAACAGGACACTGTAAGTCAAACCTCTTGAGAAAAACCAAACTGTTTATAAAGCTAAAGAATAACTTTGATGGAACTTTGTGCTAATCTTAGACACTAACATTGTAAAACACCCACCCATGGGTGTCAAAGAGAGACTGGAGAATGCAAAGCCGAGGACTACAGCTTTAGGCTGTTACATATATGGGAAATGCCAGTTTTTAGTTTTAAAAGTTATACTGAAGGTGTGCTAGCTTTGTGGATTTACCACCTAGCACCCTTCTCTGCACAGGCATGAAATTAATGAATCTCTCAACTCTGTGTGTGAATTGGCTTCATACACACTGGAGTATATGGTTTTCACTGGGTGAAAGAACCTATATTTGTGACAACAAGCTAAGAACATCCTCTTTAAAGGTGTTGTGGATGGTTTCCAAGTAGATCCTATATCTCTTCAGGTCCAGAAAGCCAGTTTGGTTTCAAAACACATCTTGTGCTTCAGATGAAATTAAGCGGTTGCAAAAGCACCTCTTAAGTCTCACTTTTGCTAAAGACATCACTTACACAGACTTAAGGTAACACTTCCAACAACATAGTGTTTCCTACCCAAGTATGTTGTCTTACATAATTTCTTCTTCTTCCTCTTTTTTTTTTTTCCCTTAATCTACCTGAGTACTTTCTCCTGTTCCTGTTAAATTTCCCATTTATGTAAGTAACCTGTGGTCTTTTCTGGTTTTCCTCTTCTTTCTCTCTCGCTATTTCAATTGTTTCAGACATCTGTCCTGTGAATGTTCTTTGCACATTTCAGAAGCAAGATAAAACCCTGCAGCAAGTCAACAGCAGATACTACTAAATGGAGATACTCATTCCACACCACGACACACCAGAAGTGAGCAGCAAAACCTTTCCCTGTACCCAGGCTGCTACTTGGTCTATGCAGAGGATTTCAGGGGCTTGAAGCAAGGGATGCAATGCCATATGTTGTGAAGATCGGAGTTGTGCTGATCTGGGGGAAAGAGATAGGAGAAGACGGTGGTTATGAGATGTTTGTACTGTAAGAAGACAATTGTGCTGTTGATTCAGCAAGAATCATGAAATGCACAGAATCTACTGTTCCCTCCACCACATGCTTTGAAGCTCAGTATAAATAATTTTAATCCTTCAGTTTAATTACAGAGGAAGTGGACTTTAAGGCACATCTCCTCTTGTGTAGTCACAAATACCCAACAAACAATAGCAATGTGACAAATTGTCTGCCTAACAAATTAATTTAGGTGAACAAGAAGCAAAGCAGAGCCTGCTAGATGTAGCTGAGTTGTAGTCCCTCCACAAGGACATTCAAATCTCAGATATGTTGTTATCCAATTCCCAAAGGAAATTAAGAACATTTAGAGCTAACTAGTGCTATTGCTTACACAGTCAGCAAGCAACTCAACGGGCTACAGCTTGAGGAGAATGCAAAGCCCAGTTCCCTGAACAGCTGAAGTTCAATTTGCTGGTTCACAGGAGAGTGTCAGCCACTGGGTGTGCCATGCTTTGTTTTTTATCTGTGCTATCTTAAACTATCTAGCACAGATAAACCAGCACCACACTGTAACAGCACCTTCATTCAGCTGCGGGGAGACACCCTTCACTAAGTGGTAAGCACCACCTCTCTGTCTTACCAGTAGTAAAAAGCTAAGTAATAGCTAAGTAATAGCAGAGGCTATTCCTAGACTTCTGTTTATTTTGACACTCTCTTTGTCTATATTCCCTTCTGTTACTGAAATCAGAAAGGTTCCTTCCTAAGCAGAACTAAATCCTTCTACACAGGCTACAATTTTTCTCAGCAAAGCAGTTCTGACTACCATTGTCGCTACTCTTAAGCAAACAAGCCTCACCAGTCAGCCACACTTTAAATCCAAAGAGAACTCAAATGGCTGGAGAGGTCTCAGCAATATTATAAACTAGTGGGCTTAGAATCCTGGCTGCTTAAAGCACTGGAAACAACACTGCTGTTTGCAGCAGTGCAGGAAGGAAAATTAAGTCTAAAGACAGGAGTTCACTGAGTAGCTTCTCCTATCAATATGGGCCTTAAAGCTGTCTGGCTCAGATCCAGAAAAACCACTATCTCCAAAATTCCTTAAATCCCTAAGGTCTGTAGCTAGAAAATTGAACACTAAGTCCTAAAAGCTCAAGAATCTAGTAAGGTTCTTCAGTCACTCTTGACAGCATTCTCAGCAGCTTTTTGGATATCCATTGAAGATAGCTGGTAGGAAAAGCTGTATAGTGTGGGCACTGAGCCATGCCCTGATTGATTGGAAGCTCCAGTACATGAGGTAAATGCAGACACTATGACTTGATCAGCACTAATTTGTACCATATGTTTTGGGAATACCCATAAGTCCATTTGTTCCAGAGAGGTGTTTAATTAATTACTGAATTAATTTTTCCTATCAGTTAGAATTACATTACATGCTACCTATGTAATGTAAACCTCATAAAATGGAAACCAAGTAACTACATTTTGGCTCACACTGGCACTAACCATTGCCTGTGACGGCTTTAACAGACTGGCCCCTCACAAAATAGACTGTATATCACATCACATGGAAAGTGCCCCAGAAGAAGATCTGAAGATACAAGGTGTCTTTTTAAAGTATTTCAATAAACTTAACTGCTGTCTTATTCTCAAGTACACTAATCTGTTAATCTGTAGCTCAGCTGTCGGTAGACTTAAGCAGAAAAGACGCAGATGCAGTTGTGCTTTCCTCTGCATACCCAGGAGCAGGATAAATGCCCTCCTGTTTTATTCCTCCACCTAGTACGCTGGTGGAGTTATCCTTAGCTCTTGGCAGAGGTTAGAGAAGCCCTAATGCTTTTTCACTTTCAGTAGCATCATCTGCCAGCTCCGTATCATTCAGGTGCATTCTTGTTCAATGGTCTCCTGTCCTGATAATGCTATGTCATGGGCTTTGGCTGCAGGCCTGTTCAAATTCTGTCTTGGCATTGTCCTTTTCCACCACATATTTTAAATAATCTTCCCAGAAGTTAATAACTTGTAGCTCCTAATGCTGAACGCGTTGAAGTTCATCATCTTAGAAGATGAAAATTTTATAGTCAAAAGAGAAAGATATTTTGATAATCAGTTTCTGGCCAATTCCATATAACCATGACTAGAACTGAGGAATGTGTGATGGCTTTAGTTAATTAAGTACAGTGCAAGAGACAGACTCTGTAATCTATATTTCGAAGATTTGGTGAAGATTATAATAAAGCCTAAGATGTTTGTTTTACACTGGTTTTAGACTCTCTTTTTAGCTCTCTGCTTTTCTTTGAGCGCTGTTTGAATAGAATGTCATCACAGCTCATTAGCAGCTGTTAACCATGAGAGCAATGGTTGTTCTCTTGATTTTGGAGTCTCTTCTCATCTCAGGTCAAGGAAGTCCAGAATCTAGTCTGGAAATCTGGAAGTGAATAGCTTGGAGTTGCTTGAAGACAGTATTATCTTATAGCTTGCCCCACTCAGAAACACACAGGCTGGATCTTATGTCACACTTTTCTACTGAGCTGAAAGTGATGTGCATCATTAGCACCATTCCCTCACAGACTTATACTTGGCTACTGCTTTTCAGAGAGTCTCCAGTGCCTGTCCAGGTACCCCTCCTATAACACAGAGGTAGTCTTTGATTTTTTTCTGCTACCATTGGCATCCTTAATAAGTGGTCCTTAAAAAAAGGCATTTGAAACAGCAGTTTGAGATGAAGTCTGCAGCACAGTGCATGTAACATCTGTCTCAAAATCCTCATGAAAATAGCCATAACTAGCCCATCTACATGATGGAGTTTTGTTTGCTAGTGGTGACTATGATGATGATGATGGTGGCAGTAATAATAACAGCAACAACAGCTGATGTGAGGTAGGCAAGGTTTGAGCCAAGAGAAAGGGACTTGCTGGAAGTTTTGCCTTGGAAAAAGAAGTGGAGAAGTCAACTCTTCTCCCTTTTTTAGCTGAGACTGGCAGTATTAGACATAGTGTTAGACACTTACTGTAATGATGAATATCTTGAGACTATTGGTTAAATAACATATTTTTACTCTTGTCTTATGCTTCCCATTGAGACATTAGTGGCCACTGAAGCACATTACCATCACTTGACACATTTTATAATCTTTCACACACTGGTTTCTGAAATTGCATTGAACAGTACCCTTAGCAGGGGATGAATGAAGAGTGTGCTCACTTGTGCCCTCTCTTTTGAACAAGAGCTCTTCCACAAGAAATCTGTAGAAAATGACTTCAAGAGTTAACACATGTAGTTACATAATTAGTCTAATCTAGTGGTCCCAAGATAGTGTGTTGTCTAAGGATTGTCTGTAGAGGGTCTTTAATGTCTCAGTTCATGGATGTTTGAAGCAGAACATAGGCTGCTTGGCATGTCCCGGTCAGTTCCTGCAGGCACCTCACAATTCATTCAAAACAGCACAATGGGAGTATCCCTGAGCTTAGCACAAACCAAATTTATTTTGAGAGATATCTTGTTTTCTAGCTCTTAATCCTCTCCATATATGAATGAGAGGATTTTAGTATTTATAAGAATAAAAAAAAAATGATCCCAATATAAGTAAATATACTAAGGTACCTAAAAACAGTACTCTGAAGCTTATTGCCACAATTAATTACAGTGAAGGATGTAATCCCTCTTCTTTCTTTTTACCATCACCATGCAGTCTACTCATCCATCTGCAAAACCCAGTACAATAAAACTTCTGAAGTCCAGTATTGCATGGTACCCAAAACTCTTTACCAGGGGATGCTAACTGACAAAAGCAAACGGTGGAGTTCCTTCATGTCTGGAAAGGGTATCTGTACAATGCTGTTTTATGCCGTAGAATCAGCTAGAAATGGAAGATACAAACAGAGTAGGAATTTAAGGAGCTCAATGTTAAGGAAAAGAAGAGCCAGTATGCAGAGAACGAACATGGAGAAGAAGGACACTTGGGAAGTTCTATCAGGAAACACACAAATCACTGGCAACTCAGTCAATGGAGAAGGTGTTGGAAATAGAGAAGAAGCAGAGAGCAGCAGCATGCCCTAATAACCTTAGGCTATTTATGTACCTTTCTGACTGATTTACTCTTGGTTGGTCCTCTTTTTCCATGCAGAACAAGGATGAAAGAGACTGTAAATATGAGTTTACAGTACTGAGAGACACTTCTTGTTTTCCTCACCATCCCAGTAGTGGTGGGTTAACAACTGGGATAAGCCAAAGCAATGTGGAATGCTCACTTATGTTGCGTAACATTTATCCCACTAAAAAAAGAAAAGCTTCATTTTCACAATGCAGACAGGGTAGCTGCTAATGCCAGCACAAAAGAGGCAGCAGGAATGTGAGGTCTGGTAGTCGAGACCATTGTGAACTTGCACACTGCTTACGGACAGGGCCATTGTACTGTCACTCCAGGAATACTCTGTAAACAGAGAAATGCATGACTGGCTTTTGAGAAGCCATGGTTTATCATTTGCCAAACACTGCTTTGTTCTCATGTAATGCTCCTCCTTGCTCCTCCAAGAACACATCAAAGTGGTGTAAATCATAAGAAATGCAGATGGGGTACATATCTGTGTAAATCACTGCTGGTTACATAAATCTCTTCACCAGTGTGACACAGCCTGGAGGAAATTACAGCTTCTGAGCATTTTGTGGGGAGAGTACTCTGCTCAATTATTTTCAACCGAATGAATAAGAAGATACAAGTGTTTGAACAAGACATGTCAGAAGTTTCCTGCAAAAGTATTTTATTTAGTAGATAATCTACAAAAAGCTGATTTTAAATCTCCTGCCGTGACAGACGTTAGTTATTAAATTAATCATATTGTCAGTACAGAGACATGCAAAAAAAGTTAGTTTATGCCATTTAAATGCTGTGGCAAAGACCATTAATTTGGTAGATGCAAAAATGGGCTATTTCAGGTGCTGTTTAACTTATTTCCACTAAGAAGTTCCAAAAGTATCAGTAAACTTCAACAAGGCTTAGGATGGAGAGATTACGATCCGCACTTCATTTGGCATTCTGGTTACCCACGGATTTTTGACACGGAAATCATAAGCAAAGACTACAACAGAAGCTGGTTTATAATTTAACTAAAGTATACAGATGTGTACATATATGCATATATTTATGTGTGTGTTCATCAATGCATATACACCTATGTACACACATATAGATGCCTATATATGCATACAGAGATAGAGAAATTATTCCAGTGCACAAATCTGCAGTCATTGCAGTAAAGTTTTTCTCTTAGGCTAAGACCAGAAATGAGACAGGAAGAGTAAGAACCTGCGTTAAGTCCTGTTGCTAAAATATCTTTAATGAACATGAAAACAGCTGATGAAGGTGTCATGTGCCATCTGTTCATACAACATAATAAAGCAGACAGATAGCATTGCACATTTACTTAACTTTTGTCGCCTTCATGTGTCAAAATTTCTTTGGATGACCACAGCTGAAGCAACACCACAACTAAATAACTCTGGAGAGCTGTCTCAGCATTCCTAATGCAGGATAAGCACAAAAAATCCCACAGCTTCCTGAGCAGCCCTCCTGTCTGAAAGTCATACAGGAAGGTACAACCATTCACAAGCTGTACTTACACACAGACTAACCCTAGACAAAGTCACCAATAGCTCCATTTGTGGATAAAGCTCTCAAATTGGAGGCCTTTGCTTAGTGTTCAGGCTTTGGAGATCTGGATTAAGATCTGGATTAAGATGGAGATCTGGGCTGTGTGCCATACTCAAAATTCTATTTGAAAACCCGGTTTCCTTGAATCTCAGCATATCAAGGCAATATGATACACCTGGATATGGAGATGGTTAGAGGCTGTGGCAGAAAGCATCTGTTGGGCCATGCTTTAAGGCAGAGCTTTCTGTCCTTTTACATTTACAACCTCAGGGGAAACAACTGCTAGCAACTGTTCCCAGCTCTGTGTGAACTTCCAGTGCAAACAAAAACTGGGGAAAAAGAAAGTAATCTTTTGAAACTGCATCTTAGACTTCAGTTTTCCATTTTAAAAAATACATAAATTCAAAAATATTTTAACCAGATCTAAAACTTGTCCATTTTTAACCAATATTTGTCAGAAAATGTCTCACTGACTGAAAATCATGGGGAGTACCTCTTGATCTGGCTTCATAATAAGTAGCTCTGGTAGTATGAATGTGCATGATTATTTTGGACTTTTTTTTCTAAACCTGTGATTTAGAGCTGTTGTGTTGGTTGCATCCTGGCTACTAAACTATTGCGGAAGATAGCTCACAAGATCAAGTCTTTGCTACATAGAAACAAACCAGCTGTCTCCTTCTTGTCTTTTCTATTATGGGTTTTTTAAAGATTATTTTTGGCAACAGAAATAGTGTTATTGCTGAGAGGAAAATTAGTCTTGTAATAAAAACAACTTCTCACCCATTCCACCTACAAGATTTTTCATTCTTACAATAAATTCTTCTCAGGGAACTAATTAGAAAGTTCTTTAATTGATGAGCATTCTGACCATTAGGGCATTTTCAATTTCTCACAGCATCCCAGATGACACCGTTACAGAAAGGAATAACTGAAAAGAGACTAATTGGAACAATTAATTGAAACAACATAGAGTTAATTTCAATTATAAGAATCCGGACTGCTCCCTCATCCCTTGTTGTGTGGCCTGCTGCACTGGGGTGATGTTCCTACACACTGCTCAGCAAAAGCTGTGTGATGATCCCATCTGCTGCTGGTGATTCCTGTATTTACTATTTGTATTATCATAAAACACATCAGCGCTGTAGCTGCACACAGTTCCCAGTGTAAGGGGTTCTATAAAAGCAGAACAGGAAGATTCGTGACTGTAGACAGGAGCATGGCTTTGCATGCTTGAATTACGCATTCAGTCAGGAAAAAAGTTAAGCCACTCGCTTGAATGCTTTGGGTTTTAAATGTTCTCTTCACAAATTTCCTCAAGAAATGTCAAAGAATGCTTCTAAGCAAGAAGTCTCTTTCCAGCTAAACATCCAGCTCTGATACTTAATAAGCTCTGGGAAAATGTTCCAAAATGTGCTTTTTACAGGCAAATGTTTCATGCTCTGATTTGGAGGCTCACAAACATTGAGCTACAAAGTGTTACCACCTGTTCCTCCTGAAGCAAGAGGCCTCTTGCTGTCATTTTCACAAGAAACAACTGTGTATCACTGTCTGTGGCACCCTGCAAAAGGGTGTGTACTCATACCCTGTTGGCTGATCTCAAACTGCTCACCCTCCCTTGTTCCACCCGTTTCTGCTAGCCATAACGATTAATAAAGTTATGATTCTGTCAAACACATGCCAGGGCTTCCACTAATTTCTGTGGGGTTAGGATTTCCTGCTACATCATGTAGTGGATGCAGTAGCTTTTGTGCAGTGTGCACAAATACCATATTCACCTGCAGAAATTCTCCAGGTGGTAGCTTGAAATAGCACATGACTCTTTCATCTTTCTGGAGCTGGTTTTGACCCCAAGAATTTAGCAGTGCTACAGCTTCTTGTGGGAAAATCTGTTTGATTTTTTATACTAGCATTCATTTCCTATGCCATGACTCCTAAGTCTGCTACAGGGATCTTACATAAACAGCCTATTCAGCAAGCTGTGCTGAGTATGGTACATGACTAATTATAATTTTATATGGTTGAGAGAATCAGGACTGTACTGTCAAAGAAAGGGCTGTCTGGAGAGTTACATTTATTCATAACATTCACCGATATTTTATCTCACTTTCTCACGTATTGTGCTCCCTGCAACAAACTAGAGAAACCATTCTTACTCACATCAAATTAATTTTTCCTTCTGTATGATTCCCCATGCCCTTCTTGTGGACTTTCACAGTTCCCTATAGGAAATACCATAATTTCACAGTTCCCTTCACAGGAAATACCATCTGAAACTTTGTTTCACACTGACATAATCTCTTCTGCTGGTAGCAAAGTGGGCAACCATCCTGATTATCAACAGTATTAACAGTTCCGGGGCCTTTGAATCACTGTGAAGACGTGATCTGTGGAAAGCTTGAATAATGATACTGTCTTAAATGTATGCCAAATCCTAATCTTTTATTTTGCAAACCACAGATCACTATCTGTTGAAAAAGTAACATTTCTTTGTAAATGCAGGCTATGGAGACAAGCTTTACATTGAAATAAACCTAGTCACAGAATGACTTTCTGAGTGAACAAAATTAACCCTAATGCCTGAGAATCTACATCAAGAAAATGGTCTTGCATAATGAAGTGTGCCAAACACGTTTATTGACTGGTCATTTTGGTCACATCGTAAAGTACAGTCTTACGTAAGACAATGATGGTGCACTGACAACATCTGGCTGCCAGACATCCACGCGATTGTTCTTTCAGTCCCCCTCCTCAGCAGGAGAGAGGACAAAAGGAAGATGAAAAAGCACCTGGGTTGAGATAAAGTCAGTTTAGTAAGCAAAGCAGAAGCTGCACCTGGAAGCAAAGCAAGAAAAGGAATTTACTCACTACTTCCCATCACCAGGCAAATGTCCAGTGCAGGGCCTTGGCACCTGTAATGGTCGCTTGGGATGACAAATGCCATAACTGAGAGTGTCGCTGCATCCTTCTCTTTTCCCTCAGTTTTTACTGCTAACCATGGTGCCATATGGTGTGATAGAACATCCGCATGATCAGTTTGCGTCCGCTATCCCAGTTGGTCACCTCCCAACCTCTTGCCCATTCCCAGCCCACTGGCCTAATGAGGTGGAGGGGTGACTTGGAGGAAAGGCCTTGACACTGCAAGACAATACACATGGAGAGTGTTCCTAGATCAACAGAAACTATATAACTGCCATGAGAACATGTCCTAGATCCTCTGCGGGCAAACGGAAACCCTACATAGCAGTGACCTCTGCAAAATTCAACCTATCAGAGCCTGGAAAAATTAAAAACCACAGGGAAGTGAAAAACCGGATACAGGAGATTTCAGAGTTTAATTAAGCTAAGATATCAAATAACAGACCACACACTGTCAGTAGGTAGCACACTGCATCTTCAAACACAAAGGAGAGCTTCCATTGCCTTGTTTCCATCATTACTTTTCCACATTTTCACCTAGTCTACCACATTTTTATGGTCAGAGAAACCGATTGGAATGTCTGGTACAACTGGCCTATGAATGAGTTTTGCTGAAATATCCACAGCTTCTGAGTCATTAAAAAGCAGTGCAGCAAAAAAAACCTGACTGCAGTAAAGGAAATACATTGTGAACTGAAAAATCTAAATGAAAGAATATTTAATATTTTTGTGCTCATGAATGCTTTCAAGGGCTAATGAGAGGGTCAGTGTTCTGTAAGCCTCTTGGCTCCTCTGTTGAATACAGCCTGAAGCTCAGGATTGGGGTGGGAGATTTCATAAACTGCTAAAAATCTTCCAGTGGCGTCAGGTATGACTGAAATAGACACCATATATTTGTCATATGTTTATGTTCATATCCAGATACAACAGCACTCATAGGTTGCCTTACATTTATTTTTCTCCTACCAATGTGTTTCAAATCAGCATGTCTCTGCTATTCAGCAGAGACAAAAGAAAATTGAGAACTTCCGATTGTTCACACAAAAAGCAAGATAAGGACAACAAAATCTCATTTACAGGCGTAAACAGATTGATCACTCAGAGAAGGAATTTGGTCTGTGATGTAGTCCTGTTGCACAGCTGGTTAGATGCAGACAAAAACTATAATAACTGTTATAACTGATGATGATGGCTGAAATCAATAATCTGATCTACAATGCCAAAACATATGATCTTGCATTTCCAAGACAGTATTTAATGTTTCTCCGTCTTTATGTTTACAGTACTATAACCCAGACAATATTTCAGAAACACTGATTTTTCTGTCGAGGCCTTTCGGCAATCTGAACTTTTAGGGATATATTACTTTGATTATAAATAGCCCTTCTCAAGTAAACTAACACAGCAGTCACTTCTGTATGTGATCATGAGTACTGTGTAAATTTTAAAAATTCTGTAGAAGCTAGAGTATTTTCAGATTTGATAACAGGCTTTCATGACTTCCAATAGTCTTAACCAAAATGGAACATTCTTAGATAGTGGAAAATATGTCATTGTTTCAGCCCTTAATCCATTTTAGTTTGCTTGTGGGCTGTATGTACAAGAAACAGAATTCGTGCTCCTGGTTGCAACACAAAATATTTATGGATGATTCATTGATCCAGAAGTAATGATAGAAAGCCACCTAAGTGAGCAGCAAAACCAGACTCTGTACGAAACAGGACATCCAGTTTTGCTTTGTAAAAGATGTCTCTGGCAGAGTGCAACACATGAAAAATTATGGAAACCTGGTTCACTGTCAGATAGACATCACCTGTCTTTGGTGTGCCTCAACATTTGGCTCTTTGTTTATTCTGTAACTTGGTTATTGTGGTCAGCTGCCTATCCCATTCCTCCTCTGCTGATGCAGGTGCAGGCACAAGTCTTCCATCTCTCCCTGACACTCTTACACCGCACTGGCAACATAAAGAACCTTGATAATTCAGAAGTTGTAAACATAATTTGACAGAACTCAAGTGCATTTCTTGCCACCTTCACTACACCACAGTGATATAAGGCAGCCTTCTTGTCAGTAAAGTTGGTTACTATGCAACTTCTGTGCTTGTGGGTAAGACATAAATAATAAGAGCTGAAGAAAGTTACCCCCAGAGACAAGCCAATATCCAGAACACAAGGCTAATCATACCTTTTTGTTGAAATACATTATAAATACGAACACTAGCAGATCAAGAGTCATTGCAGGAACTCAAATCTATGTGGAAAAAGAACAGTACAAAACCTGATGAAGAATCTGGGGCATGGTGCAGGCACTTCCATGCATAACATTTCATTTTTTTTTTGAGTTTCTATGCAGACCTATGACCCACTTCAGTTCCCACTGAAATCCATGGCAGATTTAATAGGTGCTCTATTTTTTCATTTTAATAGGCACTCTATTTATAGAAAAATGTGTAACTTAAAACTATGTGAATTCTAGTCTTGCTTCACCTCTATTCCTCAAGAGATACTTCTTACTGAAGAACTAAATACTATTCCACAGCACAGCTGTGACAGTAACCATACACAGTGCCTAAAATGCCTGTCATAGTATGCTCAGCATTTTATCTTACACGGGAGAACAGACTTTATTTCCCAGCTACTAAGATACCATGATCATAGTTTGTCATTAAGGCTGTGCCTTCTTTTGAAATACCATCCATCAAAATAAAATCAAATTATTTTATACTTCCTCATCTTCAACTTCCACCAATCAGTATTTGTCAAAGCATAACACTTTCAGAAAAGGCACTGATGACGCATGAAAGCTGCAAAATGTGGAACTGCTTCCCATTAGTGAGTCTTCTACTCTCCTCTGCAACAACATGTCTTAAAAGTTGATTCTCTGATATACTCCACTTTTTAATTTTTTTAAGATGATCTGAAAAAAACCAAACCTTTCCTGCTACTATGTGGGAAATATCAAGGTCATTTCCCTACAAAAGATTTCACTCTCAATACCACATAACTCAAAGTTCAGTTCCTATAACGGGTGTAATACAGCTTTCAGGACTTCAAAAAAAGTAACATCAGGCAAAAAAACCCCAAGGCATCAGGTCCATAAAACTAAGTATTTAAACAAGAGAGAGGAAAAAAAATGAAAGGCAAACAAAAAACCACCACACAGATATTGTCAGGATAAACAGTAGTGGCACCTAAGCTTAGATTCCAGTTATTCCTATTTCTTGCAAATCAGTGCCTGGATCCACTGCAAGCCAGACTGGAATTCAGAAGCAGTGCCCACAACACCAGAGCTATGACGAGCCTCAGGAGGGGTGTGATTTGATGTTGAGCCGTAGAGGCATGCTCAAAGAGTGGAAGGCAGTATGCAGGGACGGCTGCAGAGGCAGCACAGCAGAAGTCGGTGCTGCACTAGAATGAGTGGTTTCACCCTCTCCCTCCTGCCCACAGCCACGCTCCCTCTCGTGCCTGTGCCATCGCTCATGTGGCCACACACAGGGGCTGGAATTCAGAAGCTGCTCAGCAGAATGCCAGCAACAGGGAAACGACTGGGGTTTAGCCAGGTGATCCCCCAGCCCAGTGTCCACGTGGCTGCACAAAACTCGTGCTTGCATTGGGAAGCATGGGGAGGAGCGGTCAGGCCCAGCAGCAGGCACAGGGCCATCTCTTCTGGGGCAGCCTGCACTGCAGCTGACTAAGCAGCCAGCGAGCTGTGAGCAGGTAAAGCTGTCCCGCAGGTCAGGTGTGCCTGCAAGCCCTACGCAGGACAAGGCTGGCATAGCAGTACTTTAAATGTGTGCTAGCCTGCCTTGAAGTAAAAGCCTTTAACCCTCCTTTCCATGGCCTTTAAAAGTATATGAATGACCCTGTCTACAAGTACTACACAAGCTTGCTTAATTAAAGTAGTTTTGTTCCAAAGAGCTCCAGAGCATTCTATTCACTTTTCTTAACCTCTGTGTTACTGCTGATCCTCACAAGCTCTCATGGGATGTGGATAAACGAGCTACAAAAACTACACAGGAGCTCCCTTTGCCTGCACACCAATCTAATGGGCCTCCAGCCAGCGCCGAACCGAAAACCCTTGTGACCTTGCTAGGGTGACACTGCGCCCAAGCTAACAAGCTATATGCAGAGGCTGAGTGTTCTGGGCTGGGCTTCACAAACATGCTTTTGAACAGGAGCTGGCTGGTGTCCACGGAGCCGAGCACACATGCAGAGGACATTCATGCACGAGCTCAGTCAACCACAGACACACATTCATGGTGCCATCAGACTGCAGGCTACACCTTCTCTCCACAAGATCTCCGTATCTGCAAAGCCTCTATTCTAGATTTCAACATATATGCAATGTATTTCACCCAACCTTCCCTTCTGAGACAATGGAAACCTTCTGCATTATACGAGCTATACAGTCATCTTCTGGCATTGTGTACTCTTGAGAAATCATAGGATTGACTTGGCTGTTCCTTGCTGCAGTGACCGCCCATTTCCATGTGGTTAGAGGAATATCCCTGTAATTACCACTGTTTTGCAAGGCATAAGAGGCATGGCAGTGTCCCTTCCAGTTTGTAACCACTATGTCTCACAAAGCTAAAATTTGGCCATATTTTTTATTCAAGAAACCATGCATTATGAAAGTCCTGTTCAGCTAAGCTCTATTTTTAAGACAATCAATAGACCTATACAAATTATGACCATGCAATATAGTTAATGAGTGTTTTAGTTCACATTACTTCAATTACAGTTCAACATAAATAGAGGCTAATATATTTTCTAACTTGGCTATCATTGGTTTTACCCAGTTCTTACTGCACACTTCAGCTGGGCTGTTGCAATTTTTCACCACACCCCCACTGACACAAAAGAAAGTATTTTTACTACTTGCATTATTTTAT
>VWZT01016462.1:90650-106104 GCA_013397055.1 Pachycephala philippinensis | reverse complement strand
GTTTTACTTCTTGCATTATTTTATTAATACAACTGGAACTTAACTCAGGTCTTTCACTCTTCCCCCCCGCCCCCCCGTCTTTTTCTCTCCTCTCCAAGACCTATTGACAAAGCTGGATCCATAAAGCTCCATGTATCTGAAAACATGTAAGGTTATGCAAACAGAACATAAAATAAGTGTAGAAAAAGAAACTGAAATTCAAGACTATTCTCTATGCATAAGAATAAAAGACTGTACAAAGTATAGAGCAGCAAATGGCAGCTGTAATTAAATGTTAGAGAGTACTTCGAGTACTTCCAGCAGGAACAAGTAATCTAAAAGTCAGAACAGGAATGGGAGGCATAAATAGGCCTACTATTGTGTAAGTCAGGCAGAAATCAAAATGTGGTATTTCAAGTGGGGAATAGGCACACCATGTATGTTAGGCAGCTATTCTGACAACTTAGGCGTGTCTGGCAAATATCTGCATGCTAGATGAGTGTTGAAATTTCCTTTGAGAAGTAAGCCTGTACAACTTACAAATGTAGTATCTCAAAAAGACACTCAGAGATTTTTTCTGACTAAGTTAGGATGTAATTCTGTGCCTTTACTGTGTAACATCTATCTAATGTTAAGAAAGGCCAGTTAGGACTTATTTAATTTCACACATACTTGGTCGCAAGCAGTTGCTTCAGTTTTTTAGAAACTGTCTGTATTATTTGCCATTATGTATCTTGCAGCCTTCTCAGTATCCATAATACCTTATTTAAATTGGAATTAGGAAGTGTGATTCACAAGCTTGACACTGTGAAAACAAACTTCTATTAAAAAAGGTACCGTTATTTATGTGTTATTAAACAGCTGGAAAAACTCTCTTGGCACCAAAAATTACGTATTTAAGTACACCAACTAGCACAATGAAAGCAGAAACTCTCAAATTATTTAATTAAGCTGCTGTAGTTAATGGCTGAATTCAGTTCTCCTGCGCTGAAGGAAACAGCTCAGTTACCCAAAATCCAATAGCAAAAAATAAACAGTCAATACTTTTCCCCTCTGGGAATGGGAGCAAGTACCAGCTGCCACACTGTATACATAACTGAGATCTGGCTCAAGGACCAGTATTCAGATTTGCATAAGAATGAACAAGGAGTGTTTTTAAACTGCCTACGCGACC
Source organism: Pachycephala philippinensis (assembly GCA_013397055.1). Classification (NCBI taxonomy): domain Eukaryota; kingdom Metazoa; phylum Chordata; class Aves; order Passeriformes; genus Pachycephala; species Pachycephala philippinensis. Next base: position 104,951 of record VWZT01016462.1, on the reverse strand, counting down.
CAGGAACATAAGTGCTTGTAGTGAGAGTTAAAACGAGCAAGTTAAACCGGATACTTTAAACTCCCCTTAGGTATCTTTATCCTGACTCACTTAAATATGCCTATAGGAGATGTCTTCGACAGGAACAGAGGGAAATCTGAGCACAGTGAAGAACCTACTATATAAATTGAGGGATTTCCATCACCTCCAAGGAGGGCAAGAGCTGGGCTTACATGTAAACAGAAGCATTCCTGCAAGATTTGCTGTTTAGCTGCATTTGATGTTAAGAAATTCCTGCTGATATGACTTTGTTACATGTTACACCAGTGCAGCATACTGCATTAGGAAAAAAATAGCTTGTGGCCATGTTTTTAGTATGCAGCACAGCTAATCTAGTCCATATGGGAACATGCACCAGCTCTTTACAGGGCTCTAGCTGTATCACTCAGAGAGAAAGGATCTTAACTGCTGCTACCCAAAATCTTTGCTCCGTCACAGAGGTTCTGCCATGACATTGGGAAGGTTATTGAATCTCTTGTGCTTTGGGCTCCCTCACCCTGTAAAGCTAAGGTAACAGAGCATCCCAGCTCCCATCCCTGCCTTGATGGGAAATAAATTAGAGACTATGAGCTTCTGAGCTTCTGATATAGGCCATGACTGATCACTGCAGTTACATTATCCTTAATCTAGGCCATTATGAGTAAATTAAGGCTCCTTTGCGTCCTCAGTGTTTCGAGACACAATTTTGGTTCCAAATAAGGAATTATTCCTTAATTTAAAAAGTCTTTTCAATATCATATGTTTTTCAAACCTTTCAACATTTAAATAACAAAACAAACACACCAAAACAAACAAACAACTAAATAAAATTAAGCCTGTCCAGGGTGACAAATATTACTTCAACTGAAATATTGTACCAGTTAGAAATGGCAAAGTAAATAACACTGAAACATAAATACCTAAAACACAAATGCTCTGACCTTCTGTCAGAGATCAGTATTTCTGTACGATAAAAATGCATTCAGCTATCCTACCGTAATGGATGTTAATATGTAGGTCTTTCTTTAAACTCAAATTAGATTACAATGTTAGTAGGTCATAATGGAGGTATTGTTCTCATAACATATGCTCTCCTGTGCAATTCTGCTGCTGATAGCTATTCAAATCAAGGAATTTAGGTGGAAGTAGAATGTTATACCTTTTATGTCAAGCTGTCTAACAAATGTGAGTGTAAAGAAACAATACATTTTACATCAGCAAGTGCTCAAATAAGTGTTTACTTCTGACATTAACAGTGAAGACAACAACCTCAGGCATCTTTCTGGTGAGGCAAACTCTATAAAAACTTACTCAGTCTGACCTTTCAAATCAGAAATGTGAGGTTCACCTCTAGAAATGAGAGTAGGGGAAGAAGTGAATTTGGCCACAAATGTTGTTTTACCACATTGCCCCTGCAAACACAGTTTTGAGATGTTCATGTTTCAATGACAGAAAACCTGCATTTCTGCACAAACATGTTGAAGTTACTGAATGGAAAAGGTGGGACTGAGAGGGAAGGGAGATGTTTATATACTGTGCCAGCTCTCTGCCCTGTGGCCTGGTGCGGAGAGGAATTTCAGTACAGAACTCTACCTGCTACCACATGAATCAACCACTTCACAATAATTGCCTAGAGCTTGCAGAGGCCTCTAGTACAGGGGTAGATGTCACCTGACTCTGTTCCTGCTTTGCAATCTGCAAGTGCAAAAGTACCGTGTCACAGAAAATTTTGCCTTGGAAACAGCAGAGGGCTGGGGCAGGAGCCTGGGAGGAGTCTGGCTCGTTCCCCTTCACCAGAGTCAGAGGCTGAAGTGCGACAAGCTGCACACGGGAAAGAGAGCAAGCTGCTGGCTGCCATCCTGCTCTCTGCTTCCTGCCCTCTGGCTAGCAGAGGGTGGATTTCATCACCCACCTGCGTCATGACTGCCACAAGTAAGGAGCCCAGCTGGCAGTGTGTACACGGAGCATTTTATTCACAGGACTCAGATCCTTTTGACTTCTGGTGTGAGCTTTTGCCAAGTCACATTCAGATCAATTCAGCAGGTGAATCTGTACATAATCCTAGGACTGCTTCTGACACACACAACAGCTGTAGCTGAAGTTTTCACCTCTGCTAAAGTGCCCTTGGAAATTTCTTCATACATTTGACAGGCATGCTGTAAGCATCTGGCTTGTTTATCCAGGAATAAAACTTGGTCATTTAAATTTGCAAAGATACTCTCACAGCCTCTCAATCTTGTCCAAAACATAACACAAATGTAGCATCCTTACCACAGTTAACTTCTTCTCTATAATGCTTAGTGCATCTTAAATACCAGGTGGAAAATTGTAAATAAGAAACTGAAGAGCCAATAATGTCCTGCTGTTGCAGAAAAAGACCTGGAGTGTCCATTGCTGGAAGGCTTTAAAAACATGTTAAGACATGCTTTTTTCTATGTCAAGAGCAAGGTAGGAATATCAGCCTTCTCTAGAGGCAGGAGCTGGATCAGATGGCTTTGGAGGAGCAGTTCTAGCCCAGTTTTTCTGTAAGTCTGTCTTGCACTACTTACCACCAGCTGCACTTAGGCAGATGTAAGTTTACAAAGGCAAATACTAACATCAGCCTTTGCTCACCCCCAAGTCTGATAATAGTCTCACTGGAAGCCTTAAAAAATTCAGTGAAGATGTTATGATTTTATTTATTATGGGATAAAGATTAATTATTAATAATCATTAGTAATGCTGCAAACAGCTATAAAATAACATATGAGTTAATTCTGTCACAGTGGTAAGACAATTCTCTGATGATTTACATCACTATAGTTTAGGTTTCTAAGGAGCAGCTACACTTTACCTTTACAAATATTTCTTTTTCGAAGTTTTTTCTTCACTTGGGATGATCTGTCTCCAGCTTACACACAGAATGTTATATACTACCTTCATGCAGGCAGATATGCAGTTGCTTACCAACACATTTGCAACACTGACAGATCATTTCAATTCATGGATATTACAAATGATTTTTGTTCAAGTAATGGACTGAACTGTTAGTATACTCTTCAAAAATAAGAGTGAAACTAATTAGTTAAGTGACCATATAAGCACTTCCCCAGCTGGTAATGCAAAGCTAAATAATACAACACCCTTAGCCAAAATTGGAGCCTGGGAAGAAAGTTTGTTGCTTTATTTATAGCCATACTAAAATCAGAAACACAGCAGCTAGCTATACCCAGGCAGTTGCCAGGTGTGCCTTTGGCAAGATGCTGCTCCAAGAATTGTTTTGGCCCACAGTTATATAGGGGTGGAAAGCAGAAAACGTGAGACATTGACTGAACCAGGGGCCTGCAGTTCGACTACATAAAAAGTCCTTAACTTCCAAAGTGACTAGCAAGATGCTTCTACTTAAGTTCCAAATACAGAATCTGTACCCCAATATAAAGCACGTGTGTTGACCTCATTGAAGAATCTGGATATGAATTGAACTAATGGGGAAAAGCACATCTAAAACTGCATAGAAAATACTCATATCAACATTTCCTTAAAAATGTTGAGATAGGATCTGAGTTAGAAAGTGTTATCCATTTGGCACAGGAGAAATCCAGCACTTCACTACCCAGGGAGGGTTGGCCCTGAAACATAGAGATGGTCCTGCTTGACAAGCCTCAGGATGTCTGGGAAGATTCAGGTGCTTATGGTGTTTCAAACCCAAGGCTTTCTCCCTTAGATGCACCGCTCCTGGGGATCACTTGTCCAGAACCACCCTTTGAGACAGTAACTGCACTGAGAAGTGAAAACAAATAAAACAGGGACAAGGACTCCATGGCGCAGTAAGGCAGCAAGAAGTGGATAAACAACCAGGGCAGCTTAACATGGCAATTGCCTTCCTGCTGAACCAGTCCTGTGGCTGTCCCTCAGGCTCATATGCACGAGTTCCTTCACAGAACTGTCGCAAAGCTTAAATTATTGATATCTGTGGAGCACAGCCTGTCGGTAGGTACCAAAGAACGCTCTCCCTGCAAAATAAATATGAAAGAGAGTAGATCCTGCAGCCACTTAAAGCCTGCTGACAAAGGGCTGAATCTTGCTCTGATCTTAACCCTGCAGATGGGCCTTCCAGCTCCAGCTGAAAAGCAGCACGCAGCACCAAGCATGGTCACATTCCCATTTCGCAGTTAAACAGTCATGTTCCCAGGCTGTAGTTTCTCGCTGGGGCTGCTTATTTGGAGCCTAACACCATTTCTGAGCTAACTTCCAGGTTAAAAGCAGGAACTCTCATTGCTTGTTACTTGCTCAGAGCAGTGTAACAACCAGGAGCAAGGGCAAGTTATCAAGTACTGGTTGTTGAAACCAGTGGACAGCCTGCAGACCAGTGCATGACACAGGAGACCTTGGAAACTCACAACACTTCGAAACGTACATTTCCTGCTTTTTCCCATCACTGGAATGACTACCTAGCAAAACCACCAAAGATAAAACAGGTGTGGTTTTTCTCGACAATTTGCACTAATGAGGACCAAGAATTTCTAGTTCCTAACAGGAGAGGAAAAGGGATCAGGAATTTTCCCAAGAATTTTTTGGTGTTTTTCCCTGGAACGGTTTAACACCACAAGGGCTTCTGCTATACCCAAGCCAAATGCAAGCAGACCTTGACTCTCTTTTCTTTTTCCCCAAATAACCCAAGTAAAGCCTAGATAAGCCCCACAGCTGTATTCACCTGCTGGAATTAGTCAGAAATAGATGGTGTCACTAGCATAGCAACAAACAGAGTGAGATACACAGGAAGAAGAAACAGGTTAAGGTCACACTGGACCCTTCTTTCATGCTTTTGCTGATGCTTATACAATAGATAAGCACTGCAGTGCACTTGAACATGACAATGAAGATGATAATGAGAACTTACTCACTGAGTAAACAACAGTGAGAGAAAGATGGGACATGCTGGGAAAACCAGAGCAGAAAGCACTCTTAATTTCAATGGATAATGAGACGAGATGGACCTTTATCTCACTGAAGCCACTGGGGTTCACGATCCTGGCTGCAAAGATGCATTTCAGTATGACAGCCCATTGGAACAACAGGTCTGGCAGCTGTAGAAGGTTTTATGATGATGATGTAGAGAAACAGATTGACTTTTGTAAGCTCTTGAAATAACTAGCAGCTGGAGAAGCTCATCTACGTCACCTAATCTGCCCAGCTCCACTTTGCAGGAATGCTCATGGCCTCAGTAACCCATCTGCAGTGCCACTGCACTGCCCTCTAGTTCACTGCACAATTACTCTCATTGTAAGAAACATTCTCTCATGACTTAAGATTTTCCTGTTTCAGCTTCAGGCCATTGCACCTTGTCTTTCTTTCTTCTGAGAATGTGGGCAATTCCCTTCTTTCATTTATACTATTATCTCTGCAATTATTTATAGTCTGTAACTGTAAATCTCCTGAGTCCTCTATTTAACACAGTTCTTGCAGTGTCTTTTTCTCTGATCTTACTTTTCTATCATCATCCATTACTGGCTTTGTATCATCTCTATTGTTAATAATTGTTATGATATGGGAACTTGGGTGAATTCACCATTCTAACTGTAGGAAAATCACAGCTACATGAACCAGAGACTCATTATTTTAATACTATTACTTGAGAAAAGGTAGTATGTTTTATGTGACAATGAGACTAAAAAAGCACAGGCAACCTCATTTTCAAATGGCAAATCACACATCCTAAACTTGGAGTGTAGAAGCAAAGCTCTGAGAATTCTCAGAATGAATGTCCAAAATATTGCCATTTCCTTCAACCATATGCTAAGAAATACAAAAGCAAGCAGTTTTTTGCTAAATTAATAAATAGTAATGAGAACATCAGTCTGAAAGCAGGCTGTGATAACAGAAATTATTAACAAAACCTTTTCTCTAGGTGACAGTGATTCCCTTCTACATATATCAATAAAAATTTATAATTTGAATAGTGGCGTGTATTTTCNAAAAAAAAAAAAATCTGACAACGTATTAACTGCTGTTCTGAGGACTGAACCATCCAGTCACTATTCCTAGTGTATTTACCACTAAATTACTTGAGCCCTTGCCAAGCATTGATAAATATACCACCTGGAACTGCTTTCTGACACAGGGGGACGTGCTTTCCTTCATTCTACTGGGCAAAAAGGCATCGAAAAACTGATCTGCACAAGAACATTTGAAAAAAATTTCAACAAAGCCAAGCCATAAGCTGAACCTAGATATACTGAGCTGCTGTTCAGTATCTTCACAGCAATATTCTTAGAAAAAAACAGACAAGGTAAGTGCAGTTGAAAAGCCTAAAGAATCACTTGTTACATGCAAATAAGATTTCTTGTAACAGGAGATGCTATGCAGTATTGACACTGAAACTAACTGCAGAGACCATGATAAAATGGATCTCCAAGGAATAACAGACACATGATAAAATTGCAATCATGAAAAAAATGCAGCTTTGAAAAGGTACTTACCTGTATTTTAAAGAATTCAGGTAAAATGAAATAATGGTTATGACAGTGCAGTAGTTTTGCATACTAATAATGTGACAGACTTCAGGAAAAAAAGTTCAAAATCAATCTGGAATAGAAAGATTCTAATAGGATAGAGTTGGAGTCTGATACGGGCTACCAGACAGGATGGCAGGCACAGCTCTACAGTGTTACATGGGGGAAAGATATGTCAGGGCCTTGTATTTCAACTTGAACTTTCCATATGCAGAAAAAAATACTACTGATTGCTGTCAGTTCTGGCTACTTCAGCACATGAATGATGGGTGTATCTTCACCAGGTAGCAAATGAACCAACACTACTGTGCTTGAGTTTTGTTTTCTATTAAGATTTCCACATCAAACCTGATAAAATCTGATTTGAATGATCACCAGCCAACTCACTTTAAATTAAATGAAATGATACACAGAATTAAGTTGCCTATTTGAAAAGACCAAATTCTAAAAACTTGAGAGAACTAGAAAGTTCAAGAGTTTGCAATTCCTTCAAATGCTTATTATATGTATTAATAAATAAAAAAAAAAGACCATTGCGCACATAATGAATATGATACTAAGACTAAAGATCCTCTAGTATAGAGTACAGCTATAGAGTACAGAGTATAGCTCTGTAACTAAATTAATACTTGATTCACTTTTCAAAAGAACAATGACTATGCTGTCAAGTGTAGGATGGTCAAAAGTAAAAAAAAGAAACCGAACAAGTGGAACAAAGGTGAAAGTCCAAAGATCTTGCAGTGGCATAGACAGTCTTTATCCTAAGATGTGCTTTGGAAGAACAAAATGAACATTGCTTATATTTAAGGAAGACAATGGGAGAAGTTTCTCCAACTGCTCAGCCAGTCACCTACAGTCTCAACTTCAATAATATACTAAGTTTTGAACAAATACAGAATAGAAAACTTGATAAACTTCATGTGTGCTTGGAAAATGGGAGAAAGCAATTCGGATTTACCAGAATTTGATTGTACCCAGCTAACTCCAGTCTTTCTTTCAATAAGCCATCTGAATTTTTCAACTAATTAGCTAGATCAAGTCCACGTCACTCAGTAAAGAATCTAAATGAGATGAATATGGGAAACTATTAGTTAAGCAGCAAATGCTGGCAATTTGTACAAGAGTTGCCAGATGGGGTAACATATATAGCTTAAAGCGTATATGAGGAGTAATAGTGAAAAGAAAACTTTAGGATAAAGGAGGTTACTAAGAGGTGATCAGCCACGGGACCTATCACATAGTATAATCACCAATCTTAAATATCATCACAAACAATCTAGCCACAGAAATTAGAAAGGAGTTTAACAAAATTAAGGACATGAAGTTGGACAGCACACTTTAATAGACAACTAACATATAAACTAAATAATAGAAATTGCATGAATGTCTCTGAATGGCCATGCAGAAATGTCCATTTCTCCCCTTTGGTTATGAAGGTTAACTTGTTCCTCAGGATAAATACTTAAGGCAGGTGGATAAGTACAGCAGAGACCACAACACCATCTGATGCAGCCAGAGGGAGAGCACCGGATGTCAGTCAAGGTACTTCCAGCAAGGAAAATTACCAGTGTCAGCCTAAAGTCAGCATAGAAGACTTGAAAAAGTCCTCCTGTGGAGCTGTTTGAGCACTGGAGCACCACCTACCTTCCCGTTAAGTCAAGCCCAGGAAAGGTGGATTCAAGCTGGGAGAGGGCCTGATGATCCCAATCACAATGGTTAGAGGAATGGTCTATCAACAGTGAAGAGCCCAAAAGAGTTTGGCTAGTTTAGCTTGGAAAAGAGAGAGCCAAGAGAGGACAGGGAAGAATGTCAGGCACAGTCACTGAACACGAATAAATGTCAGTCTCAGAAACAACAGGGACAAAACTAACAGAATAAATAAATTCTGTGTGGAAATTAGAAAGAAACTAGGTAACGCAGAAAAAAGACATCAGGGTACTCTAGATAAAGTTTACAGTAAACGTCATTGTAAAGAAAAAATAATCAAGAAACCCTCATTTTCCTTTTGAAACCAGTCATAACAAGGAAACAATTGACCTTACAAGGATAGAATATACTTATATCTATCCTGTCTGGGTATGTCCTAAGATGGCCCAGGCCTAAGAAAGCTCATTTTCAACCTGCAGAATTAAAGTTGGAGTCTATGTAGTGCTATAGGCAGACACATTTATTATACGCATTATACTACTGAAATAGATTCAGAAACTGTATTTCACGGCATCACTTAATTTCACAGAAGCAATTTCTAACAATATTGTAAGCAAAATCTAACAGTATTTCAGTATGCAGAACAATATTATCTTGCATATAGATGCAAAGGCATCAGTACTGATCAATTTCAATGTAAGTTAAAATTTAAGGAAGTGCTGTTATATTGCATTTCCTCAGTTTGTAAATTTGTCTACCACTTCCTGCCAAACACCACCTGCATCGGAGACAAGCTTGACCATTTGCCTGTCAAATATTACACCTCTTCCCTAACAAGAGTATCCAAAAAAAGACTGTGAAACTTAAACATATGGGGAAGAGGAAGGGCTAATGAATGAAAATGTCAAGAGTTTACAACACCCTTAGTGACGAAAAATTATATTTGCATTTAAAATGTGAGTAGGCAATGCAGAGTGTAACAACAGATCATTTTTGCAAGAACTATGGGACATGGAAAACACAATCCACTGTTAAGATCAAATAACTGATGAGCACAAGGCAGTTCTCTTACCATATCCTTAACTTGTTCTTTTTTGATCAGCAAGTCCCACAGTCTATCTGCAAAGAACAGTGAGAATTTCCCTAGGCATGGTTCTCTGCTGCTTATCCTTATATAGAGGTACACACTGATTTTCTGCAACGTCCACTTTTGTGTGAACAAAGAACAAATTCAAGGATTTTTATATTCAGGTTAATACACTGTATTCTGTTTCCACATTATCCTCCAAATCTAAACATTCCCAAAATAATGCAAGAACATCCTGGCCCACTCCAAGCTTGCCAGTAACGTCTCGCTCCCCCTTCTATTTCCTATGCTCTACAGGTACAACACTGCAATCCTAAATTTTAACCCACTTAACTAATCATATTTCTTATTTTTAACACACACCACATCATTTTTCATCCCTAGTGAAGAAGAAAACAAATATTAATATCCTTCTCCACTTACTACACAATTTTTTAGAACACAAATATCAGATTTCCCATGTGCATGCATGTGTACTTCCACAAAGGTGAACATATAGACTGTTAATCAGTGTACATTAAAGAAAAAAAAATTTCAAGTTCCTTTTTTTCCACTGGAAAATTTTACAAACATGCACTTCTGGTGGAATTTTAATATGTGTTCATACTAGCAGGTTTTCTCACAGGAAAATCTGATCACAGTTTACGTATAATAAGTCTTGCAATATCAGCAAGATCAAGTTTTATTTGGTTTATTACTAAGCATACAGAATTGGTGTCATATGAGGGCATGATATTCTAAAGAGTTTCTCATTTCTAAAGATAAATACAAGAAGTTCACAGCTGCAAAATTGGTAAGGGTCTATTTTGAAGCCACATTCTGTGTCACATCTAATAGAAATGGAGGCTCTTTTTTTTCCACAACTAAAGTTTTATCACATATTACTGGGGAAAAAAACCAAAAAAAAAAAGGATAATGGAAATTTTGGTTCCAAAGCATGACTTACAATTGTCTCATTTCCAGGCTTACACACTACACAGTGCCACCAATGAAATAAGAACTTGGGTTTTGAAAGCAAATTAAATAGTTCCAAGGTTCTGTTCCTAATGTGGCATGTTCCTTCCTATTATAAAGTCATCTAATACTGTAGCACTAAGCAAAATGCATTTGTGTTCATATCACACGTGCTCACTAACAGGTGATTCCCATTAATAAGTGACCATACAAAGAAAACTGACGAGTTCGTAGCACAAAGGAGGAAATCTTGTCCTCATAGAAATCAGCAGCAAACTCCAATTGATGCTGATATTGGGAATTGTATCCATTGTTTTAGCCATCGTGAAGAACACAGCCAAAAGAAATAAGTATTTTCTAGTCTCCTTCAGAGATGGACTATACATTTCTTGTACCACTAACGATTAAAAAAACATTTTAAGAGTGGATGAAAATCACCAGTGAAACTTAAGTTCTGCCTCATTTTTACAGCTCATATGATGACGGTGGGAAGGGTAAAAGGGACTTTTTTGTGAGGCCTGATTTGCTCCTAGGTATCCTGAGAACACAGGAATGGTGCATTTTTACTGCAAAGTTGTGTATGTGTTTCTTTGTTCCTCTTCTTTTTGCGTAAAGCTGCAGACAAAGCACAGAACATGGACATGAGTAGGACTTTTTAACAAGAGTATAAACCTTCATACAGTTTGCAGAGAAGCCTTCAACAACAACAACAAAAAAAAAAAAACAAAAAAAGAAAAAAAGAAAAAATAGGCCAATTTATCCCTTAGATACAGACACGCAAATCACATGAATCAGGATTCGTGCACATACCTATTTTAAATTATTCCCAAAGGAGCATTCTCTCTCTCTCATTCTCTGTACAACTCCTCTGAAGTCAGTAATACAGATCCTGGCTCTGCACTTCCAAAATATAGCCATGGACACACCTCCTTCATTTACTGTCACTTCAGGCCTGCAACCTCATAAGCAGTTAATGTCTTTAATGCCAGCACACAATGAAGAAAATATTTCTGCAACTGATCCTAACGCAGGGTGCTATCCCATCATACATAGCTGCTGCTTTTTCTACCCATGAAACTTTCCTTTCTTTATTAGATTAGGCTGAATATTGTAGACATATCCTCTCTTCATGTCTTTCACCAAAGGAGCCAAAGGCAAAAGTCCCATTGATTTAAGACCTGAGGCTGAATTAGTTATCCTAGTGCTTCAGGAATTCATTTGGAAATGGAGGCTATATGGTCTTTAAGGCAAAAAGAGAAAGGAACAAAACACAATGAATTTGTATTACATGTACTCCAGAAGGTCCTTTTTGTTCTTTATTTTTTCTTTTAAGTTGACTTTACACTCTATAACCAACAGGGTAAATTAATTATCCCAAAGGATCCAAACCAAAGGATGGAACCACTTATCTGTTTTTTTATAAGTCCAAATGCATTAACAGGTGAATTGATGTTGGAAAGTCTCAGGGAGCCAGTATCTGCCACAATTCCCAAAAGGAAAGGTAATGATGCCTTTTCTTGTTGCGTCATGTTTTAAGGTAAAGGCAATGCCTAACTGGTTTACTTAGCTTCTTCGCAATATTTTCCAGCTTTTTCAAGGCAACATCACATGTTCAAGAATATTCACCAGTTACGGCCAGAAAACAGGGTGGAGACTCGGAGACTTCGCTAAAAACAATTAGCAGTAATAAAACAATTATGCATAATATTTAATACCATAAACCACTTGACTATGGGAACTTGCTTAACTGAGGTGGCAAAGCCAGCTTTCCCTTCACACTCCCTCTCTGTACTGAGGTTGTGCACTTTCTTATCTGCCTGCTGTCTGCAGCTTCCTGACTTCCCCAAAGCTGAAGAAGTTCAACTCAAACACATATGGCAAAAAACAAAGACTGAAGGTCACAAATGGAAACAAAGTAAATGTTAATGCATTTTCCCCAACGTGATGCAAAAAGGAGTTACAATTACAAGAGCCAGCTCCAATTCCGTACACAATTCAGCACCCTCCCTAAACCTTAGACCATCCTGGGTGTTTTGCTCCTACATTATCACTAGCACAGTAGCGCTGCTATTCCCCCATGTGCATGTAATTTCAACAGACAGAAACCCACAATTTTATTCTATTCTCCTGTACGGATATATTCTGGCTTGTATCCTTGTATGAACAAGTGACTCTCTATTTCATTATACACACTGCAGACCCCCCAAATACCTTCCCGTTCCCACATGAAGCAAGCCCTTGAAAGAGTATAGCTGCTGCAAAGGTATGAAACCTAAGTGCAGATGGCTCCCATCTTACAGATCATCTCGTAGCATCCAGCAGGATTCCCGCCCCTTTCTTGAACAGAGTTCCTGTAAGGATGACACTAAGGATGGAGAAAACTTTTCTGTTTGAGATCCCTTTATGGAGATTCCACCAAACCTGTGAATTACAGGATTCATGCACTAACTTACTCAAGTGTTTTAATAGAGTTGAAAACATAAAAATTATTTTACAGAAAGTTCTGCTTTGGAGTCCAAACCCTGGGGTGTACAAAGAGCGAGGTACATCCCAGATGGAAGGCTGGATCCCCATCACAAAGCCAGGTGAAGATGCTCATGGAGCAGCAATAATGCAGGGCACAAGGAATAATTTTTCTCCCTCCAGTAAACCTGTATCTTCCACAGATAAACAAGGAAGGCGATCAGCTACCAGGATACACCAAGGCATGTCCAGCTCTGTATTTCTGCATGACTGGAGTCTTCTTGTGTATTGCTGCACTCAGTATATGGCTTATAAAATATTTCTGTAATGACAGCAGGATATTTGTGAAAATGCTGTTCAGCTCAAAGCACAGCAGGCCATGCAGCAGTGAGCATCCAACCGAAGGCAGTATGTTGTGCTGAAGATCTGCAAGAAGAATGATGTTTTCAACATGCTACTTACACTAAGCCATCTTCCTGAGGACCCCAGTCAACCCCCTTGTACACAATAGATTCTTCTTGCTTGCAGCAGCATATGTTTGCAAGAATAAGGCTGTAGCATCTAATGCCACATACCAGGCAGGCTGGGAAAGCAGTCTTTGCCCCTGAGGCCATGAGGTGGAAGGGCTGTAGGGAGGCAAACACTAGGAACTGCTCTCTTCACGTTTACACACATATGAGAAATATAATTCCCAGATGTATTTCAGTTACATGAAATCAAATCTTGACTTTTTAAACAAGTCCCTGATACATCAACTATTTGCCCATTTGGATGATGTGGACAGTCATTCATTACATGAACTGCAAGAGATAATCCACTCCAAAGTTATTCATGCAGTAGTATGGTTTGTCTTTAGTGTAGTCGTGATACAACTGGATGTGAATCAAAAAGGGCTTCACTCTGCAAATAACATACAAAGAAATACATTATGACTTTGAGGAAACATGGAAAATCAAAGATACTTGCTTCAATGGAGGAATCATTCACGTTACTAGAAAAGACTAAAAGTATTAGGCTAACAAATCAAGACTTCATTTCCAAGGAAAGAAACAGCAACCAGCTTTTTCATCATTTTTGGATGGGGCTGCTTGCTGAGGTTTGTATCTGCACAACAGTATTAAAAGCACAGCACACAGTACCACCAAAAACTAGCAAGTCTATAAAAACACTTTTATTTTAAAAAGCGGAGGATTTCGAATTCTAAGAGTGCCGTGTACAACCCCAACTTCGCATTTTACCCCTTTTTTTCTATCTGTCCTTCTTTTCTATCTGTATTTCACCGAGACGTAATCGAATGTATAAAACGCTACAAACGTGGAATAAAACTACCAATTCTCCTCCTTAAAATAAAAGGTTAAGCTTGTAATTACACGACTTTGACACATCGTTTTGTAAAATTACTAATTAACTACGATCCCTCGATCGGATAACGCAGAAGTATTTTTCTTCCTCGAGAGCCGCGCCTGCTTCGTTTTAAATCAAGTTCCGCTACAGAGGGAGGGAAAACCGCACACACACGCGAGCATGTGGGCATGGGGCGGCGGGCACCGCGCAGAAGAAACGCTTCTTCGGAGGCAACCAGGGCGCAGCGCGGGTTTGGGCACGCCTGGCCGTGGCGCCCGGCCCGGGGGAGCCGCATCC
>VWZT01016462.1:67070-89779 GCA_013397055.1 Pachycephala philippinensis | reverse complement strand
CACCCGCCGCTGCGGGAGGGGCCCGGCTTCCTGATCGATGCTAAGGGGGAGGGCCTGAACGGCTGGGGCTAACGCGGGAGGGTCGGCGAAGATTGGGGCTCTGTTGTGGAGTGGGGAAGGGGAACGCTTGGGCAGCCTGCGGCGTTAAAGGTGCTGTCAAACTGCAGGGCAACTTAGGCTTTGTGTTATCCAGCGGTGTTGGCATGGCTCTAGTTCAGGGCCCGGAGTAACCACCATGAGGGATCTCCACCTGGTGGCAAGGCTGAGTCCTGCTGGCGCCGGGTCCCTGCTCCCGGGCCTGGGCGCTCGCCAGTGGCGCTGCTTGTGGCCAGCTCCAGGGCTGCCTCCCGGCGTAGAAGCTGCTGCCCCTGTGGCAGGGGTCCTGCTCACTGAGCTAGTTGGATGGTCACTTAAAAATATTTCACTCTTAAGTGGAGGTAGTAATCATTCGGCTGACTCCTTTCTTCCTGGAGGAGCTGAGCTCCAGGCTACTCTCCCGGTTAGTAGGTGGACATTTCAGGTCTTAATTGTCCTCTGGCTCTTCAATCTCCCGACTGTTGTCGTAAAGTAGGCCTAGGTGTCTGATCTTGGCGGTGTTTCCTATAACTGTGTGCAGTAGTTCAGACACCAGGTCTGTCGGGTAGAGCCCTGCCAGCACGTTGTTGTATCCAGCCCTCATACAAAGAGGGAGAGGAGAAATGTCTGCCTAGTTACCTCTCATCTCCCAGTTATGTAGGTTGCTCCCTTGCCTGGTCCACAACAGACATGGTTAAACAGCTGTAGAATGAACGAACAAGCTGGCTGGCTCTGAAACTGCTACTGCACTGTGCTCAGAAATCATCACAGAAGATACGCAGTGGAGGGTAATTAGTAGATTAGCTAACCAAGTTATTCTGCTTGTTCCTTCAATTTGAGCTAGTGGTCCCATCAGCTCTCTTCTACCAGTAGTTGGAATTTCCAGGGTCTGGGAAAATTCTAAGCTAGTTCCTATGTGAGCTCTCGCAAGGTTTCCCAATCACGGTTGGAAGCTTTTCTGGGACTTGGTGTCAGATGACAGTACACAAGTGTCACATGTTTGAAGCTGCCCAGACAAGTAATCTGGCAACTTGCTTAAGGGGCTGAGACTAACAGTGATAGCAGAGATATGGAGAAAGGTAGTTTAACTTGGGTAGTCAGTGTAACTGTGCTCCTTCACCCTACGCCCATTGCTGCATATGAGCCAACTTCTAGTAGGTAGTTACCTGGGGAATAGTAAAATACGTGTTAGCAGTCACAGGCTCTGATGTTACTGGTTCTCTACATTTTTTTAGCCTATGCCATATTCCTAGGAAGAGAAAATGTGTGAAGGTGCTTCTACTGTATGCGTAGCACATAAAGAGAAGCTTTGAATTAGTGGCTAATTGATGCTGATCCAAAAATCATTAGGTGTCTAGTGACTGAAGGTGCAACTGAGGTATGACTGTTGCTCAAATAGCAGTGGATTAGACTGCTATTTGAGCAACCTGGTTACCTGGCATTGTAGAACTGTGCTTGGTGTAAGACAGGGCATCAAAGTTACTGGCTGTAACTAACCTTCATCTTAACTGGAGCTTATTTCAAGTGCCCACCAGAGTCTGACAGACATCTTCAGGAGCAATAGCAGATGCTGGCCTTTAACTTTGTGCACCTGTGTGGGTGTTAAGTCTTGTTGATTTTTTTTTTTACTTGTTTGTGGGCTATCAAAAGTAGTTGCTTCGACATTTCACTTGGCTGCAGAAGCAATGATCTCTTCTTGGAATGGCTTGTTGTTAGGAGTGTAATTGTAAAGTTTTAGTGGTTACTACCAGTTCAGCTACAGTTTCTGTTAGCCTTGTGTGTAGCTTCCCTGTAGCATTTGGTCAAAATGATGTTACATTTGTAAGGCACAATGTACTAGGCAGCCTTAGCAAGCCTTTTCTGGTTATTCTAGCTTGAAATAGAGTAACTAAGGACCGTGGAGTTATTTTGAGATCTCCTTAGTGGCAGGCTTAGTCTAATATCTCTGTATGCTATTTTGGGAAAGGTTGACTGTTCTCACTCTGAACGCCTGGATGAGAAAGTCCCGAAACTAGCAGGAGTCAGTTGTTGCATATTTTATGTTGTAGTACAGTAAAACCTGAAATATGTAACCAGGGCTCACAATTCTAACCTTCTTTAAGAGGTTGCCGGACAAGAACCAGGCTTAGAACAAGTTGCTAATTGTGGCATTTCCTCCTGCTCTCAGGTGGCTGGAGTGTGCCGTCTAGCACAAGGCAAGCTAATTGATTGACAGCTCATGACCAAGTAGTAGTAGCTTTACAAAAACACACTATTAGAAAGCACATGCTGATGTAAGTCCCCACCAGAAAAGGAAACAGTAAACACAAGAGCTGATGTTCTGATTTTTGGTATAGTTCCCATGAAAAAAGTTGTTAACTTTGCTCTTACAAGTGGGCTACTGCTTTACTGTGCCAATAAGGCTACTAAAACGTTAGCGGAAGTCAGTAAGATTCTGGTTCACCTCTTTGATCATGAATTTATGTGAGACATTCAGCAGATAGAATTGCTCATGTTGTTCTTGCTTTTACTGTCCAGCATTTGTGAGTGCCTCATGCATAATGGCTAGCCAATATAATGCAAAATGGCTGAGTACCTTCCTTCTATTTGGAAACTGTCTTGCATTTCGCACATCATACAGAGAGGGTGTAAAATAGCAAATAGTACTCTACTAAAGTTTGGTGGCCTTTGAGCTCTGGAATGCTGGGACAAAGCACCCTCACTAAATGATGCAATAAACCGAGAAGGATCAGGAGTCTTGCATCGTGCTGTAGTCATGTGCAGCCAACACTGATGCACAGTCTTACACACTTGCCTGCGTGCATTAAGTGGAACAGCTCTGGCTTAGCTGCTGAAGATGGAGGCTGCTGCTTTTAGTGACAGTTATACCAGGGCTTGCAAGACAAAGCATGATCCCTTGAGGGATGGGGTCATACAGCTGCAGAGCTGAAGATACTCTGGAAAATGCGCTCTAAGGATCTTGCAGAAAGCAGTACCTTACTCAAGTGTACTAACAAATCAAGACTTACCAATTGTGAGACAATGGACTTGATTCCAGAAGGAAGTGATAAATTACTTTGATCTTTTAACATCACACTTCTTTTAGTGTATACCAAGGAATGACTCTGGGTGCCACTGTTTGAGGAGCAATATAAAGCATGAAAACTTGCTCAGCTACAAAGCAGTTATCTAAGCTACCTTTACAAATATCTTGGGGATTCTGCTGTAATGTGTTAGCAGCAGAGCATTGAAATGCTAATCCAGCTTGACATTAATCAAATGTAAACCCAGTTTGCTTAAAGTTTGAAGAGTTTTGAGAATGCAGTGCTAGGTGCAAGACAGCAGAGTCATTGTGGGAACACGTTTTTACTGACTTGACCCTGTCTTGAAGAGGAAAACTGAGCAAGCATGACATTGAGACTGTTTGCTGCTGTTTGGCAGGTGGACTGTTATGGTGCTTAAACTGCCCTTGTACTGTGACGGAAAGCTTTTGGCTCTACTTTCGTGATTGAATAAGGTGACTGCAAAGATTTGGAACTCAGATCTGGTTTCACGTTGATGTTAAGCTGGGTAACTTCTTGATCAGTGGGGAAAGCAAGAAATTATTGCTTAACAGTATTGAGGCTTAGGTTCCTTTTTTCATTGAAGGCGCGAGAGCAAAATGTGAGGAATCCCAATTTGCATGTGGTAATGGACGCTGTATTCCTCAAATCTGGAAATGTGATGGTGATGAAGACTGTTCAGATGGCAGTGATGAGAGTGCTTGTGGTAAGTAATCAAAATAATACCTCTATAGTAGTACTTGCGAGTTGGAAGTGGGGACTGAAAAGTGGATAGCTGGAGAGATGCTTATCCTGTCCAGCACATCTAGCAGTCGGAATACAAAGAAAAATTCCTCAGAACAATCACTTTTGATTCCTTGTATCCATCTGAGGCAGCTGAATTTTCCTGAGTGTTATCTAACTCTCCTGAAATTGGCAACTGAGACAAAGCTTGTGACCAAAATTCTTCACTTGTGAGAGTGATGACTGACAAGAACAGAACATAAGCCTGTTCGCAGTTGTTTCTTGAATACAGAATAGAAAATGTTTGCTATTAGCACTCTGCTGTTGGTTACTCCATGGTTAAAAGCCCTGTTTTATATGTGAAAGTGATTCTGCTGAGTCTCCTATAAACATTAAGTCTACCTTTGGCTGCCAACCCTTGCTTTAAGCAGACATAGAAGCCAAGATAGATGACTAGATTTACTTGGAGACGAGGCAAAACATACTCTATATCCATCACTGGTGTGGTTGAACTGCCAGTCTCCTCAAGCAGACCTAAACTATTACCCTAGAGTTACATAGTACCATGCTTCTGTAATGACAAATCAAATGCCTTGACTATAAACTCAGAGCTCAAAACCTAAACATTATCAATAAACCTTATTTTAACTCAGGGCTATTCAAAGCAGCAGCTAATATAGACTAACCTGCTTAGTCTCCTTAGCCATAGTGGTCCTTCAGTGCCTGATTAGATGAATATAAACGTTTCTGTGCACATAATAACTCTGTAGGGAGTGTTCAACAGCACTGTTTACTAGGTTGGTGGGGGCCAACCAGACATCCACAAACCAAAGATATTGACTAACTTTCCTAGGGCAACAAAGCTGATCCCTGTCAGTGATAAACAAGCTAAGCTCTGGTCCCTAAATAAGTGTCTTTTTCTCCCTTGCAGTGAAGAAGACATGTGCCGAATCTGATTTTGTGTGCCTCAGTGGTCAGTGTGTGCCTAACAGATGGCAGTGTGATGGGGATCCGGACTGTGAGGATGCGTCTGATGAGAGTTCTGAACTGTGCCGTAAGTGAACCTGGCATGGTGGTGTAGGCAAGCCTGTGGGGAGGAGCATTTTGACTTCTTGCCTGCTTGCAGTCTGACTCTCCTCCTAAAGGAAGGATGAACTTGTCTTGGGCAGCACATTCCTAAGTGCTTGGCCATGTCAGGGTCTTGAGGAGACTTTTCACTGCTTAAAAAGACGCAGAAAGTGGGCGCTCTGCACTTGTACTGATAAGAGATAGCAAGTACAAGGTTGTACTTACAGTCAGAAGCAGCAAGCAGAACATGGCAGGCCTGACCATCACTGTGGCTTGTCCACCAAGTGATTCTGTTCTCCAAGGCATCTGCTTTGCACGTGCCATCCCAATACTACCAGAGCTAGTGTAAGGACTGAGTATCTGACTATGTGTTGGGCGTGGGAAGCAGTAGTGCAGAGGCTTGATGGTGAGGTCTCAGGATTAGCAACTCTGGTCTGAAGTGTCATAACCGATCAAGGAATATAGATCCAGGAAGTGTCATTTCCCTGTATCAATAGGATCCACAGTGGGGAATACTTCAGCCCCAAGTCCTAGCACACTTTGGCGTTACTCCTCCCTACTACTACTTGTTGTAGCTCAAGCTGCTACAGTGTAACTGGTGTGCAGTCACAAAGCTACCACTACAAAGGTACCCTTAAAATACTAATTTCTCAGGAATTGGAAGCATCTTTTTGTACTGAACACCACAGAATGGTATAACCTTTTCCATTAATTTATACAGATGTTGGCATCTAAATGACTGCAACTTTGTGCAGACCTGAAGCCTTTCAGTCTCAATTATCAAGACAGATGGTGAAACCCAAGATCAGTAGCTCTTACATTGAGCTTGAACTTTTTTTTCAATAGATACAAGAACATGCCGGGTAAATGAAATCAGCTGTGGTCCTCAGTCAACCCAGTGTATCCCAGTGTCCTGGAAATGTGATGGTGAAAAAGACTGTGACAGTGAAGAAGATGAACAGAATTGTGGTAAGGAGAGAAATGGTGGCTGCATAACTCTTTTTGAAATTGGCTTGCCTGGAAAGGACCTAGCTGGGCAGTACACCTGGGAAGATAAATTTTTCATAGTATCAATATCTCTCCTACATTTCCTCTTGTTTTGCAGCCACTTAAAGCGAACTTTTTCTACCACTCCTCTGTCCTGCTAAGTTAAGAGCTACAATAATGTAAGCTGTTTAATGTGTGTCTGTCTTTGCTAATTTTGGCAGTAGGCATAGGTAGGCTTAGTCACCTGGCAAGCCGACTGTCAGAACTCATTCTCTGGAGAGTTTCTGAAATTGCTACTTACATTAACAAATTGTCTCCTGAAAGTGTAGTAGCAACTTTTAGCTAAGGGCATAGCTGATCTACTTTATAACCCTATCCTGAAATATCTGTGAAGCAGCATTTCTGGTGTTTGGGTGGCAAGGATGGGGGCAACTTCAGGCTGCTACACAAGTAGAGCTGCCACTGCAGCATTAGAGTGTAGCATGCCTGGCTTATTCAAAAGAATTTGCATACTTATGAGTTGTCGGAGGTGTCCTGAGACATATTTGCTGTAACCAAAGCCACAGGGCTGGCTTCCATCAGAACCAACTTACCTGGGTGGCCTAGTGAGACATAGATCTTTAGACTTTTGCTAGATGTCTGTGGAGTTGCCATCTTACTCAGCAAACAAATGCCTTAATCTACAAGTAAATCTCCAGACAGTGTTTCTAATAAAGCTGATAAAACTATCAGCCCAGGTGTACTGAGCTGCTAGCTACATTGCTATTAAACCAGCATAATTTGTACCGACATAAATTGCATGAGTGTGCTTAACCACGGGATCAACTTGGGCAAGATCTTTGTCTGTTATCCCCACTGGTTCAGACAAATGGGTCATTGCTGTCCTGGGGACCAGCACAAAACACTTCAATTTCAAACTACAGTACATGCTGACTATCAGACTACCTTAATCTTAGTCCATACTCGAGTTTGCAATTCTCTTACCTTCTGTCTTTGGTTCATGGGGTTAGAGCCTGTTTTCTGAAAGGCTTGCAATCTGAAGTGCAGGACAGCCTAGCTGCTTCAGAAGGTTATTTTCACTCAGCAGTTCAAATCTGATGCCTATCACTTACAATGTCCAATGGCAAGGAGGATGGTCTGTGGAACCCAAGTGTCCTGTAGGTGGTCATTTAGGCTTCTCTGTTGCCTTATACAGGATGCTGATCTTCTGTCAGCTAACAGCTGAAAAAAAGCCTGCAAAACAAAATACCTTCACACAAAAATCAGCCTTCTTGTGATAATGTAGTAATCTCTCTTACTTCTGTTACCCCAGGCAATGTGACTTGTAGTCCAGCAGACTTCACATGCAGCAGTGGGCAATGTATTTCCAAGAGCTTTGTCTGCAATGGTCAAGATGACTGCAGTGATGGTAGTGATGAGCTGGAGTGTGCACCTCCTACCTGTGGAGTTCATGAATTCCAGTGCAAGAGCTCGATTTGCATCCCCCTCAACTGGGTGTGTGATGATGATGCTGACTGCTCGGACCACTCAGATGAGTCTCTAGAGCAATGTGGCCGCCAGCCGGCACCTCCTGTGAAGTGCTCTGCCAGTGAGGTGCAGTGTGGCTCTGGTGAATGTATCCACAAAAAGTGGCGCTGTGATGGGGATCCTGACTGCAAGGACGGAAGTGATGAAATCAACTGCCGTAAGTTCACTTTGTCCTTCTCTAGGAGGTACTGCTTGACTTCTCTTTTATTGCCTTTGCTTCAGTAAACCTCAAGAGTAAAAGTCTGTGGTGGCTGTCTCCTCAGCTTCTCGGACCTGCAGACCAGACCAGTTCAGATGTGAAGATGGGAACTGCATCCATGGGAGTAGGCAGTGCAATGGTGTGAGAGATTGTCTGGATGGCACAGATGAAGCAAACTGTAACAATGGTAAATATGGAACTAAGCAAGAATAAAGTCTTTGCAGAATATCTGTTGAAGCTGGTAGTCACCCACACAATCTTCATTATGTCAGTTATTCAGTGCTCTGGACCTGGAAAATTCAAGTGCAGAAGTGGAGAATGCATTGATATCAATAAAGTGTGTAACCAGCAGAGAGACTGCAAGGACTGGAGTGATGAGCCCCTCAAGGAGTGTAGTAAGTGAATAAACTATTTGCACGATATTGACTGCTAGATATACTTGGATATAGCCTCTGGGTTGTCAGATGTCAGCTGGAATGCCCATTGTCACGTCTTGGTGGCAAACTTACAACCGAGACCAACCCAGTTAATAGGCTAGTTTTATCCTAGCCAAACTGGCTGCTAGGATGATTTCTCTGTGGCCAGAAGGCACTTAAGTGCATTAGAAACACTGAGACTTCAGGAGCCTCAATCTTTACTGCTGCCTGCTTGTAGCACAGAGAGGGTGCTGGTAGCTGAGCAAACACGAATTTGAGGGGGGTCTCTTGCATATGATTTCGAGTACCAGAACGGTTTATCAGATGTGGCAGGCCTTGTCAGAAAACAGATGTGTACCCGGTAAAGTGCATGACTAAGACTAAATATGCATGCCTTCTCAGAAGTGGCTGATTCTCTGTTCTAGACGTAAATGAATGTCTGGTGAACAATGGCGGATGCTCTCATATCTGCAGAGATCTTGTTATTGGCTATGAATGTGACTGTCCAGCTGGGTTTGAGCTTCTGGACAGGAGAACCTGTGGAGGCAAGTATCTAGTAGTTTAACATGGACTCTACTGGTGGCATTGGAGGTGGGAACATAAACTATATTGTTGTTTTTGCAGATATTGATGAATGTCAGAACCCTGGCATCTGTAGTCAAATCTGTATCAACCTGAAAGGGGGCTACAAATGTGAATGTAGCCGTGGCTATCAGATGGATCTTGCTTCTGGGGTGTGCAAGGCAGTTGGTGAGTGTCGACACAAGACTTTTATATCCCCACTTCAAAATGAGTCAGCAAGTGATGATGGACTGTTTATACTACTGTGGTTTTTATACTGGCTGTTGTGGTGTTACTGATGTAACTTGTACAGATCTGATCACTGCTAATGCCATGATACAATACTTCAAGCTGTGGGACATAAACTGCTTGAGTCTGCTCCCCGGGCAGGAGGATCCTCCCCATCAGGTTGTGGAGGGAGAAAAGAATGAGCTATGGTACAGTCAAGACCCCTGTCAGCATCTGCTAGCAAATGTGGAATGGCAAATACTAAATATGATGACTCAAAACTTCTTGTAAAAGAAAAGTATGTGACTGGGTATCTAGAAGTACAGATAACACTTAAACTCTTTTCACAGGGAAAGAACCGAGTCTAATTTTCACCAACCGCCGGGATATTAGGAAGATTGGCCTTGAGAGGAAAGAATACATTCAGCTTGTAGAACAGCTAAGAAACTCTATAGCTCTAGATGCTGATATTGCTGAGCAAAAGCTTTACTGGGCAGACTTCAGCCAAAAAGCAATCTTCAGGTAAATGAGCTTACCTTCTGAACCTAGTGTGCTTCCCTAAACCATCCCATGTTTTACCCAAGCTCTTTCTCTAGTCTTTGGTAATGAGAGCTAGATTGCTGGTGTCCTAAAGACAAAGTACAGTTGATGCAAGTGCCCACAGCTAGCAATGTGTATGCCTATTGCACTTTGTAGTAACTGCTGCTACAATGGTACAAAAGGCACTCTGTGGAATGTCCCACATGTGTCTTCTGCCTGAAATCTTGTGCAGTATTTGCTGAGGTATGCCAAGGGATAGTATCTCCGGAGGAAGTGGTTGAAAGCAAGTAATTCTTGTCTTCCAGTGCCTCTATTGATACCCGTGATAAAGTTGGAACGCACATCAGAATCCTGGACAACATACACAGCCCTGCAGGCATTGCTGTTGACTGGGTTTATAAGAACATCTACTGGTCTGACTCAACTGCAAAGACCATTTCAGTGGCTAGCCTAGATGGCACAAAAAGAAAGGTTTTGTTTCTCTCTGAGCTGAGAGAGCCAGCTTCTATTGCTGTAGATCCTATCTCTGGGTGAGTATTTGTCCTGGTTCTTTAAGAGAGCTGACCTACCAACTACATGTTCTGATAACTGACTTAGGTAGCCTTTGTTAGTTATTGGTCATAATAAAGAGTGATACTACACAGTACTATAGTGCATCATACAACATAAATTCTGCTTCACAGCTTTATGTACTGGTCAGACTGGGGTGAGCCAGCAAAAATTGAAAAAGCAGGAATGAATGGATTTGACAGACAGCAGCTTGTGACAACAGAAATCCAATGGCCTAATGGAATTGCTCTAGGTATGTTGAACTTGTCTCTGTGCCAGAGGTATTCTGGAGCTTTAGCAATTTTTTTGCTACAAAATCTAAGGTCATTCTTCAGAGAACTATTTTCAGCTTCTGAAAAAGGGAAGTTTCTGCATGCCTGAAGACACTGCAACAGGCATTAGCGCTTCTCAGATACGGAAATAGTAACTTTTCTTGAACTGCTCTGTATTATACTTGAGGCACAGGCCGCATAGGCATCGCTGCAGCAGCACTCTGTATCCTGGAATGGTAAGAAACTAGGGCAACACTGCCACCATTCTCAAACCTGTGGGTGTTTCAATTCTTGCAGCAAGCTTTGGAGGTTTCCTCCGTGTGGACACTAAATATGTTTGGTGTTTTCCCCGTCCTCCTAGATCTTGTAAAAAGCCGCCTGTACTGGCTTGATTCTAAACTACATATGCTGTCAAGTGTGGACTTGAATGGCCAGGATCGTAGAATTGTGCTGAAGTCACATATGTTCCTTCCTCATCCTCTTGCTCTAACCATTTTTGAGGTAAGAATGACTTTCTGTAATCAAAGATCCTCTTCTTGCTGGTATGTGGCAGGAACGATGGGGCTGATAGCATCATGGTGGTAATGGGATGCAATGACATTGTCTTCTAGGACCGTGTGTACTGGATTGATGGAGAGAATGAGGCAGTCTATGGTGCCAACAAATTTACTGGAACTGAGTTGGTTACCCTGGTGAACAACCTCAACGATGCACAGGACATCATTGTGTATCATGAACTTGTTCAGCCTTCAGGTAATTTCAGTACAGTTTATAGTTAAGTCAGTGTATACTTGTAAGAAGGCTGCCCTGCCTGGATGGTGGCAAGTGGTATCCCTTCACTGTACACCAGTCCATTTCTGCTTCTGCTTGGAGCCTCTAACATAGGCAGCCCCATGGGGGTTGAGAGGTCTAGTTGCAATTGCTCTTTCTTGGGCAGAGCAGGTATAAATCTATAACCAGCTCAGACAAGTAATTCTACTAAAACAATTTCTGAGCAAATGCTTCTGCTACACACCTGAAGCATGAAGGCTCGCTCCTGTTCACTCCTTAATTGCTGTACCAACAGGTAGAAACTGGTGTGAAGAGAACATGGCAAACGGAGGCTGTAGCTACCTGTGCCTGCCTGCTCCTCAGATAAATGAACATTCTCCAAAGTACACCTGTGCATGTCCTGCTGGGTATCTCTTGCAGGAGGATGGTCTGAGATGTACAGGTACTGTAACACAGCTGAGATCTTTCCCAGGATGGATGGGGAAGGAGTAGGGGAGTATTGAACCTGCTAGTGGGAAGGAAATACAGTGGTATAGGCTGATAGTTTTGCTAGAATTGATCTGATGTAATCAATCTTGAAGAGGAGGGTCTTGTGCATTAATATGGCCCTCAAAGTCTGCAGGTGCTGTTCAAAGTCCATGCTTTGCTTCTGTGTCATCATCATCATTTGCAACAAGACTTTGTACTTCCATGGCTTTCTGCAGACAGCAAGCGCAAGGACAAAATATACTCAGCCTCTTATGAAACAGGGATATAAATGAACATGGCTGTACATATAACTACACAGTGTTTGAAAGGTGATCAGCTAATGTTGCTGTCCAAGGAAGTTTGTACTTCCTTTTTGGTCCAGATGAACATGCTGCTGTGCTACTGTTGTCAGCACTGACTATGCAGCAAGCTTGCTTTGTCCAGTGGAGCGGAACTAGAAACTCCAAGGTGCCACCTACTCTCTTGCATGTTGATTCTGACTGCCACTTGATTCAGAGTGCTGAATGCAAGGATGCTGGCCTCAGCTGGCTGCTCTGAAAGGTTGCTGTGGGTATCAAAGGCTGTGCCTAACCAGTAAACTTGTAAAACTAAAACTTCACTCAGAAAACCTTAAATGAGGGATGGGATGGCTTATGATTGTTGTGACTTTAAATACCTGTAATTCATCCCTGATTAACTGTCTGGCCTTGTTCTTGGAACTACTTTTCATCAAGAACTCTCTGTGAGGGTGTGCTAGTGAAATAGCTAATGTCAGTGTTCCCAGTGAAGCTAACAAGCTGCATGATCATTTTTGCCATCTGCTAAACCTTCACTACCATGGCTCTCATAGCAAAGCCATTGCAGAACTTCAGGATTAACTGATCTATAATTAGTTCTTGATCTATAATTAGTTTCAGGTACTGGAACAACTGTGGCTTACACTGAGGCCAAAGATACCAGCACAACAGAAAAATCTCCAACTGTTGGACTAGTTCCTGGAGGTACTGGTCCCAATAACTAACACTGCTAAACATTAGAGAAATTAAATGCAAACTGACCAATTAGCCTACTTGGAAGTTTTCTCCTTTGCATGCAAGTAGAAAACACAGGCCAGATCATTTGTGTAGTGTAACAGCTGGAGCATGTGTTAAATAGAATTAGTTTACAAATGACAGTGTGGAACCTATAGGTTCCATGAAATCCCAGGAGTGCTCAGAGAGAAGGCAAGCAGTAAAGAAAGCTTCCAACTAATACAGGATGAAGCATGTTAGGCTATTCTAGCAGTGTGCTACTGAGAAGCTAATCAAACAGGAGCTTCTGGGTTTAGGAAATGCTTGCATATGACAATCTGCCAGCCTGTCAGTACTCAAGCTCACTGCATCAAATTCTCATGCAGGATTCAACATTAGTGGTACAACCTCGGAAGTAACTGCAGCTGGAAGAACATCAGCAGCTTGGATCATTCTTCCTGCTGGTGCGTACAGCATTTACTAGCCTTTTGGACCCTGTGTGGTGGGACAAGCCACTCTTAGGAGCTTGACATGACTCTACTCCATGTGTGCAATCTCTTTGTCTCCTTGCAGTATTGCTGATGATGGCTGCAGCAGCTGGCTACTTCATGTGGCGTAACTGGCAGCACAAGAACATGAAAAGCATGAATTTTGATAATCCTGTCTACCTAAAAACTACAGAAGAGGACCTCACAATTGATATTGGAAGACACAGTGGTTCAGTAGGACACACCTACCCTGCAGTAAGTAAACCTATTAACATGTCCGAGACTCTAGGTTAATAATTGGAGTAGAAGGACTGCCAAATGATATCTGAGTTGAATTTAGGAGAGGTCTCTGCTTTTGAAAGCTGCTGGCTGAGACGAACTACTGGGCTCAATCAACTGGCAACTTCACCCTATAATCAAGGCTAAAGTTGTAGTAGGTAACTAGTGTCTGTACCTGGGATGGAGTAATCTGTGCTGAATGTGGTCACTAGCCTGCAGGATTAGCAGTGATGTGTGTTGTTTTATGTCTTTTATTCGTGCAATTGTAGCTAACTTGTACTTACTTTTTTACAGATATCTGTTGTTAGCACAGATGATGATATGGCGTGAGCACTGGATCAGCAATCACTTTCAGTTTACTTGTGTCTTACACTCTTTGGGGATAGTAACCAGGTTTGTGGCTGAAGGACTTCCTCCATTCTTGGAAGAAAGAAGATACTTTCTGTATTTATGGAACACTTGTGTAAATAGCTATTTTATACAGCTTAACAACTCTGTAAATACCTGTCCACAACAATTCAGCTGTTAGTGGTTACAGTTTTATCAGTAACCCTTGGGTTGGTTAGTCAGTAACATCACTGACCAAATATAAAGCACTTTCCATAGAAAGCCATATTCCAGCCACAACTTGTAACACCTGTACATATGTCTATAGGCCACTTGTAAATAATTATTGGAAAATCACTGTCAAGCACTTTGAAATACTTCAGATGTAAATTATTGTACACACTCTTTTTCAATGATTGGGGCAATGGCAATAGGAAAAAACGGGTTACTATGATTGCCAAAAATTTGTAAACATAAGTAATTTTGTATGTATGATTGTTTCAGTCTTGTCTGTTACCTTTTAGAGGTCTACAAGAATGAATAATCTTTAAGAAACCACTGTAAAACTCAAATGCAGCCGAGGGGATAAAAATAAAATGAGTCAAGCAGCTAAAGTATTGTTCTTGATTATTATGTTACACCATTTTAACTTCAGTGCTATCTCCTAAGTTGAAGGCTTCAGTAGGCTCCACTACCACTGCCAGCCAGATCATGAAGTATTTCTTCAGGTATTTCAGGAATATTCTAGGCAGCTAAAATACTTGCCAGGTGACACATTTGTTCTTGAGACTAATAGCCTGCACAGAGTAATGTACAGAGTGGGTCTCCTATCACAGAAGCCCAGCTGATCTCCTAAGTCAGGACTACACTGGCTGAAATGACTCAGCTACTACTGCAGGGTTTTGAGAGGCAGCATTGGCAGGCATGGGAGATGGAGACAGGTCAGAGCATGGTCTGCCCTGAGTGAGGTGAGTGTGAGGTCCTTGCAGTTCAGGTTGGTGGCAGTTACTCCCTGTAACTTTTGTAGTATGATCTGCTACCTGACTCTTGCTAATCCTTCCCCCTTCAAGGTAAGAAAAAGTTGCTTGTGGTGGGAGCCATGCAGTTTCAAGGCTAAGACATAGTTTGGAAGAAGCAATAATCTTTAGTGATAACTTGTTAAATCATTCTCAATCAATCCTGTCTCTAAAATAGTAACAATGAAAATCCTTGAGTCAGAACTTGGATCAGTTCCTGGGCTTGCTTCTATGCCTGTTCTCACTGCAGTTACAGCTGAGGTCTGTTATCTTAATGGTCTTCTTGTGTTGTGGACTCCTTTATTAACAGATGAGCACAGCTGCCAATTGTGCAGATTTAAAATAAGTTGTTTCTAGCAAGTTCACAACTCTTTGAGGAGTTGAAGCTTTTAACCAACTATCCCTGGCAACTCTTGGCTGCAGACATTTAAGATATCTGGAACTCATGTGGACTAAACTGTCTTGCAAAGATTAGGATGTAAGGGGACCTCTAAAGTTTCTGGCTAGCAACATTGTATTTCACCAAGTACTTTTTGGAATAAAGTGCCTTTCATAGCTGCCTAATATGTGAGGGTCATTAGTTATGGGGTAGAATTCAATTTTTTCAGTTAGACATCTAGCTCTGGATACTCTGAAGTATTTGTGTTCAAGTGTGACCGAACATAATTCTCAGTCAGAAGGTTGATTATAAATTCACATGGCAGCTAATTACAGGCAAGATGCTCTGCCTTCCCAGTCTTTGTACAGAAGAACAGCTCTACTTCTTTGTTGAAGTTTGTTGCTCTTACCAGTATTGTACCAAATGGTATAAGGAGAGACCAGTAACACCAGTAAAGACATTTTTTCCTGAGGTTAATATTTATTTGAAGTAGAAACTTAAATCCATTTTGGGAACCTGAGGTAGTTTTCACAGACACTGTGGGCTCTAGGAGTTTTTCTGACTTTACTCCAATGTGCTGAACAAAGAATAGTGCCTTGACATACAAAATTAGTTCCTCTAGTCTAGAGGAGAATTAACAGTTACCAGATAGAACTTCTATGGTTTCATATAGCAGGAGGGAGGAATGGGGAATATAAGGCAGTAGTAGGAGATGATATAAGATGGCATGTACTTATTTGCAAAGGTTGTTTGGTTTTTAGTCTCACTAGGTTTATTTTTTCCTGCCCCTCTTCATTTTTGTGTTATGAAATCATTGTTTACTTCCACAGCAGGCTTGGAGAGTAGTCAGGGATTCCTTCTCTAAAAACAGATCCAACTTGCATTGACAAATACCTTCCTCTCTTTGAACAGTTTTTTTTCCCCCTGCCATCTGGAAGTGTTTGACTACTCCTTGTCATATGACTCTTTTGGCATCTAATGAAGGTGGTATAGCTGTACTGAGCACTCCTGCAGCAGCACCCTGTGGCTGTGCTGGTGTCCACTAAAGGAATTCTCAGCAATTATCCCTGTCTTAGCTCCTCTGCTGCAGTCTTGTGGTATCCCAGAGCAATGGGACATTAATAACCTCTTTGGTCAGATTTCACTGTTGAGTTGACTTTATATTCCTCCTGAAGAATTTTCTGCCTACAGCTACAAAAATATGGCTTTACTTGGTTATTGAGGTATTATTCAAGGTAATGATACAGTTTTTGCTTCACAGAAGAATATATAAGCCCTCTGGTTCTAAATACTTCCTGTTTCTCTTCAGTGTCTGCTAGCCAGTGTGAGTGCAAAAGCTAAATTTGAATCTGGCTTCTTCTTTCCCTCATAAAAATGCAAATTTCTCTTAATACACTCCCTCTGTTCCCACATAATTTTCTGCCTCCTATTTTGTCTGCCTTTGTTTTTACAGCACTGTAAATATTTTACATTGTTGCTCAGAGGGAAATTAACATAAAGGGAATTGATGTTGCTCGTGATTTTTCTTCCCCTTCTGCACCTTGTTCATCTACAGCTAGCTACAATATGCCTTTTCCAACCCAACTTGTATTTGCCTACATTTTTAATGAACATACCTTTTTTCCCAATCAGATCTTTCCTGAAACAGTGAAGATCCATTTATCTATTTATTTGAATCTTGCTAGATAAGAGAAAAAGTACAGAAACAAAGACTTAGGCTGGAAGAAATAGTGTGAGAGTCCACAGATAAAGGAAAAAAGCATACAGCTAAAAGAATGCTACTCTTCATTTCACAACCTAGATGTAAGTGGAGGCCTGCCAGTACTTTCTGTAGATATGGCACAGTATGTCTGTGAAGAAATGTGCTCCTTGAGCTGGCTCAGAACAGCAGTTGGTATTGTCACTTACTGGAAGGTGTTTGGAGAGGTCTGTCTGCTCTGTTGAAGTGCAAAAGCCAACTTAATACATTCCTGGCTTGCTGGTTTTTGCTTTTCCTCACCTGAAGGAGCTTTGAAATTTGCCCATATCAAATGAAAAATTTTTCAGAGCAGGGGAGGGACAGACAGGCTGGGCAATCAGTTAGGCTGCTGAATATCCAAGCTGTTGAACATCTTTAATATGGACTGCCTGTGGAAAGAATGATTGATGGTCTTAATTCTCCTTGCACAGCCCTGGTTAGGACACTTCCACATCGCTGTCAAGCAGTGGAAAATGCTTCATATCATATATGAAACTTCTCCCCCCCCCACCACAACAACCTAAACAGGTAACTGAAGGCTAACTTCACTAACATACTCTTTGTATGTAATAATTTGCTTGAACATAGGAAACACTAAGCATTAAATCAAGACAAATGACTGGGACAAACACATTTCATAGAAAGGTTTTTTTGCTGTAGAGATGTCCTCTGTAGAAAAACTAGACAGTTTTTAGGTGATTTTTTTCCTCCTCCCTCAACAGCCTTTCCTGGAGTCAAACTTCAAAATGCATGGAAATGTTTTATTGTACTGTCAGTGCAATAGATTTAAAGTTGATAGTTGGATAGCAGTGTAAAAAGATTAACTTAACATTCAGTGCCCTTGTTTCTTTCCAGTGGAAAGTATTTTTGAAAGGCCTCTTGGAAAGGCTGATCACTGAATGCAGTCAACACCACAACCCTCTAGAAAGAGTGCTGCATGTTCTAATGTCCCTTTGTGCGTGAGTGCAACTGAGAAGTGGTGGTTTGGTTTAGACAGCTTATTCCTTTTTTTGGGCCCCTAAATATACTAGAGCTCATATGTGCATTTAAATTAAGACTTTCAAGAAAGTTAGATTGTGGTTTGGTAATTCCACAGTGTATTGAGGCTGCTGCTCTCCAAGTGCCGAATACTGTTGAGTTTCCAAATTTTTGGCTGGTGCCTCTAGTGGTAAAAAAGTTCATCCCATGAACTTTCTATATATAATGATCCTTAATAAAGCCTCAGTACAAATTCAAGTTACACGTGCTATATTCATGCAGGAGCAACTTGGGCATTCTGGTTTTACTAGAAGAAATGCTGATTATTCCTTAGTTAGACAGCGTTCAACCCACTGCCTCTCCCCCAACCTCTTTTGGTGGAAAAATAGGTCAAAGTGATTTGGGGGCAGAGGAAGTGCGAGGATGGTGTCTGTAGAATTTATGTGTAAGTTGTTGGTTGTGATCCATACGTGTTATCAAATTCTTGGTACCAGGTAAAACCTGGCAACTTTTTAACTGTAGTACTCCTACATCTTGTTTTAGAAACGGAGTTTGAGCAATTGCTTGGACAGAAGTGGGTACCTGGTGGATTGTGGCATATAGAAAGAGCTATTTCTTCCTAGCCCTTTGTCTTTCTGGCAGCCTCCACTGCTGGTGTAATTTATGTAAGTGAATGCAGAGAAAGAAAAGTTGTAAAAGTGCTTGCTTACAGGGAGCATAATTCAAATGGTGTCATGAGAACTGCATTTCAGTATTTGATGCAGTGCATCCGTTTGAGAGAAAAACCACTCAAGCCATTTTTCACCATCTTAGGTTTCAGATGCAAATAGCCACTGACTGCTGAAGACTAACATTTTGTTATCTGTCTTTGTAATTCAAATATCACAGGCAAGCAGTGGGCATTCCCAGTTACATGATACCATCTAAAGGTCCCTTGTTGACCATCAAGAATCTCTAGCAGACGACTGTTTGGTGCTCCCTGTATAAACATGACAGAGACGGCTTTCACTAGGAACTACCCCAACACTTTATTTTAGTGTTCAGCAGTTAAAAGGATCCACTCCAGAGTATGGCCTCTGCAAGGGGCTGTGAAGTATAGCATTAATAATTAGACCTGACATTCATTTTGTTCCTCTCCTCATCTGACACTTCAGTAGCAGTTAGTTAATTTAACAAACACCAAGTGGCCGTTTTTTACACGGGACTGTAGGAGCAACTGAGAAAATGAATCTGCCTTTAAGTTACCTCAGAATGGAAGGAAGTCAAGCAGCCAGCCTAGTCATTAGGCACCTAACAACCACATGAATGAATCAGTGAAGAATTGAAATAATCACAACTTGTGTAAATCAGTTAATTATTTTCAGAGCCTGTTGTCCCTGTAGGGAAGAAGTGAAGCTTCACATTCTGCCTCAAGAGACAGGGCTGAGCCAGGGGTCTGCTGTGAGGAACCCAATCCCCAACAGAGAGGATACCTCTGGTGTGCTTAGATATGTGGCAACTTCCCCTTTGCCTGCACTTCCTCTTTTAGTTGTTTTTTAGAAGACTCTTGATACTGTGAAATAAGGTCTTTAGTGTTAGCCATATATCACAGGAAGGAACCTGACCCAAATTCATAGCAATCAGAAGTAACTGCATGGGTAAATCCAAGAACAAAAGCAAGATATGCAAAACCCCCACTGCTCACGTTGCAAAAGGTAGGGCAACCGAAATAGCACACAGAGTCTGGGAGGCCTCCATTAGGCCTGCAGCAACATCCCTAGGTGCTCTTTGAAGGAGCAGTCCCTGCCAGCGAGTCTGGGGCTTAGGGAAAGGCTCCAGTCCTCTTCTGAGGGCAGCATGCAATGCCTCATCCATCTGTTGAAACAAAGCATCAAGGACTAATAATCAGGCAGAAGGACATCCTGTGTTAGTTAAGATTTTCAGAAATTAATATTAGAAGTGGAACAATATATTGAAAACAAGAGCATAAAATCAGTTTAAGTCAAAGGTGAAGCTGCCATATTAATTTTTCTTGCAGGGAATCCTTCTCAGTACAAGCTGTTAATTTATGAGCTGCATTAAATACCATTCTCTAATTTGACTACATTTGAAAGTCCAGAAGGCCAGCTAGGCACAGCTCAGCTCTTAAAATGATGAGAATTAAAAGGGCCATAACCAGGCAGTAGCAGAGAATATACGTTACCAATGATTTAATTTTGGTTCTTAGTATTCGTTACAAAGAGGAAGGAAATGAAATCAATGTCTTGTCAGCTTGGCAAATTTATAGCTTGACTTGCTAGGAACTTACAGTTTGCTTTTAAAAGCAGTGCACAGAGAAGTGTACTGATAAAGAGCCCACTTTACTTAGTACAATGTTCTTGAGAGAGGAAACAAAATTCAGAGGAATCCTCAGCCTGGCACAGGAGAAAATGCCTCACTCAGCAATTTATCTTAAGCACACAAGCTGACACAGTGAACTACAAAGAGGAATTGTCACAGGAAGCTCCAGAGTTTCTGTGCTCTGGTCCATCGTATTTGATTGTTTAAGCTTCGTGGGCCTTAGAAGTATGACTAGACAATATAGTCCTGTGCTTTGTAAGGAGTTGCAGCTGCCTTCGGTTTGGGTATATATGAAGGGCTGTTAAATAGCTCATGTGGTAAGTAAGTGGGAAGTGTGTTGCACTCATTCTGCTATTTGTTTCCTGCTTCATTTAAGGCAAATCTCTTCTATGCCTCAGCTTTCCCACTTGTAGCAAGTCATGGGGCTATTGCAAAGGTAAACTAGGGCCTGTAAAGCTCTAGGGAAATGATGGGTACATGCTCATCCACAGAAGCACACGTGCGTAAGCAGATTTCATTTAAAGATGGCCAATGCCATCATTTAACCAAATTTTAGCAAAGACCTGAGGTGAGTTGTTCTAGTGTTCTGCCGCCGTGGTTTTTCCGGTAGGCCATGTAGGTGATTGTCCTGGTTTTGGCCAAGGACAAGGTTAATCTTTGGCAATAGCCAAGAAGGGGCATGGCCAGACCCTAATGTTATTCTGTATCACCTCAGATCACTGCCAGGCGCAGGCAAAGGGACTCTTGCTCCCAAGAAAGGTGAGATTTCTGGCTGGGAGAAAGCATGGTGGGGAAGAGTTGGTCGGGATTCCTCATGGGCTTTCCATGTAAATAGTTTCTTTGTCTTATACATTTTGTTATTAATATTGTTGTTGTTACTGTTCGTTTTCTTATCTCATTGCTGTTTCCAGTAAATTGTTCTTACCTCAACCCATGATTTTCACCTTTTGTGCCTCTGATTCTCCTCTCCATCCTGCTGGAGCGGGAAGCAGGAGGGGAAGGAGGAAGGTGGGGAGTGAGTGAGTGGCAGTGTGGTTTGGGGTCTTGGTGGGGGCATTGAATTGGGGAGTACCCTTCCTAAACCACAGATATGCACCATAAGGGCATTTACTTCTCTGTTAATTGTAAGATTTTGCATTAAACATGCTGTGCTAAAGGAGGAAGAAAACAGAAATTACATATATGTGAAGTTTAATCCAATCACGTAAACCGTGTATGTGTTCATTCTGCAAGACATACTGCACTAGTCTGAGATGCAAACAGCATGTTTGAAAGAAACAGAGTAAGCACCAAATACCGTGTCATTAACTGGATTTCAAATAGCCATGGAAAAATCCTTGGAGGTCATTTTGTACAGCCTACTGCTCAGGGCTCCTTTCAAAGTTGATCAGGTTGTTTGTCTGGGCAAGTTTTGAGTTTGCAACTCAGATCAGACTTTATTACTCAGTTTTGATTAACGTATCTTTATGATGCTAGTTTCTTTTAGCAATGAGTTGACGAGGCTGTCTAGTACAAGGACAGAAAACAAGGCATTGTTCTTTGAAAAGAGAAATGGACCCAAATGCAGATGTCAGCCATCAGAGTGAGTAAGAGTGAGTTCTTTGGCACAACTAGCATAATGCTTTCGATGAAAATAAATGTATTTTGGAACCTGACTCAGTGAGCCTTATATGTTGACATGCTTAAGACTGAATTTTTTGTTAACTCACAGCCTCAGTCAGTAGGTCCAAGACTCATACTGTTCATATGTTCAGGTTACATGGGAAGTTCAACAATAATCTGGATTTACTTTGGTGTTTGGAAGTCTCATACACATGCCTACTGTACTGGTCATGCATTAACAGCATAAATACATTTTCAAAAGCATTGAGCTAATAGTGTGAGAAAAGGCCTTAAGGATGTAGTGTTGCTTACCTTCAGATGTTTCTAGTCAGTTTTATAGGACTATGCAACTAAGGATATTTTTTAAATCAATATTTCTCTTAAAATTAACAAAATTATGATACATTGCTGTGATTGTGACATTTACATTGTGATAGTGCTAAACCATCTATGTCCCAAAGAAGTGGAGAATTTATCAAAAGTGTAAGTCAAAGGGAAGAAAAGGGAAAGTGTGTTGGGCTGATTAGCTTATTCATCGCAAAGAGAAAAAATAAAAATCAACTTAACCCAGCTTATATTGCTATACTATTTTGTCTTTAGGACAGAGGACTGGCATAGAAGCTAGATGTACTGCACCAATCTGCCCATCCTTTATTGCATTAAAGGAGGACAGTTGAATAAAATGTGCTTTTAGAAAACTGCCTTGTGGCATTAAAAAAAAAAAAATCAGTAATTTGTTAGATCTTTGCTAAAGCTGTAGCACTGAACATGTGAATGATTCCCTGACTTTGCCGGTTTTCGTTCCAATGCTACACTGCTTGTTCCCTGGAAGTAGGCATTTTTCCGCTGCAATTGGTCTTTTTTAAAACAGTCACAAAGAAATGCTTAATTTCTGTGTTAATGTTGCCTCCTGATGCTTTCACTTTTAGTTTCTACAGTGCTGATCTTCCTTCTAAATAGACTCCTGAAGTCATTAGCAAACATGAGCAGTCCGGGGTAATCAGTTAATCAGTTACATAGGAAGCAAGACATCAGAGTCAGTAATGTAGGAAGAGAGACATCTTTCTGCTGGAGGCTATGTCATCCCTGTACTGTTGACGACATCAAAGCAATCAAAGGCTTCTCTTTTTTTTTTTTTTTTTTTTTTT
>VWZT01016462.1:55239-67053 GCA_013397055.1 Pachycephala philippinensis | reverse complement strand
CTCTGCAAACAGTGCTGAGCATTCAAGTTAGTGTGCTGAAGAAATAAATGTCACTGGTAAGCTGGCAGACCACTCCCCACCTGGCTTCTAGCCCCTGGCCCTTCTGCAGTAACAAAAAAAGAAGCACAGATGTGCCTGCAGGAGAGCTGAACGGATTCGGAGTGTGATGTGGCAAGAGATCACACTTAACCAGAGCACTGCTCCAGCCTGGCAGACCCTTTGCTGGTGGGACTGATCCTGTTCATGCCGGGGGCTTGGGACAGCCCTGAAGAAGCGAAGGAGCACAAAGGTTGTACAGTTGCTCAGTTCCTTCCCTCGCAGCTGGGACCTGTGCCAAGCACAAGCAAGCCCTGAGGATGTGTGCTGTCTCTCCCCCTCCTCCCTGCAGCAGCTGTGCACTCCAGCACCCAAATAAATCTTAATCACTCCATGGTGGCTCTTTTGTTCAACTGTTTTTAAACTTGGAGACCCATTTACGCAGTCAAGTTAACACAAGACTCCGGGCTTGAATCTGCATTGTTGTCTGCTTTGTGCAGTAATTTAATGGGCATGCCAAATGGTAGTCGAACAGCACTAAACCCTTGACCAGCTTTTTTTTTATCTTTTGTGTACAGATGATCGATTATACAAGAGGCAAAACAGAATAGCTTGTTTGATGTAAAACAAGCTGCAAATTTTGCCGTATTGTCATTCCCATCCTTGCTACAATTAATTAAAATTCACTTCATGCAACTAAAGGAAAGGCCCATACTGAGATATATGCCTGACTGTACCTGAACACAACAATCAAAACAATCGGTATTAGGTGTAACACTGTGTACACATTAAGTGGAACAATTTTTTTTTCTGAATGCTTATGAAAGTTTGCCCTGTTTTCAACAAAATCAAAACAAAATTATTAGCTTTAGATAAAGGGGGGAAAGGAGTGGTACGGATTACAAAAAAAAATACCATCAATTAGAATTTTTTTTATTGGTTACTGCTTCAGAGTTAGATATTGTTCCCATTATAACAGTATAAGAATATAATTTTCTGTGTCTGAGACCCTATGTGTGAGATATGATCGTGGGGAATCTGGAGCACAGTCCTTCCTCAAACATCCACAAGAAGCTGGAACCCTGGGACTGAAACCTGGTTTCCTCGAAGTAGCAGCTTCATAGCCAGAGCAATAGCCTGAAAGGAACAGTCAACTAAGTGCTGCAGGACACATTTTACAGGAGAAAAATCTCCAGGATCAGAATAGTCTAGGTGGTAGTGGTAATGAAGATGTTACTGAGATGAATTGGTTACATTTCACAGCAAAAGTCTTCTGTCTCAATTGTTAGGTAGCTTGTTGACTGCTCTGTGCAGGAAACAGCAGTCTTTGCACGAGGGGAAAATGTCTGTGGTGCTGTAAAGGTCTGGAGTGTATATTTATTGCATAACAATTTAATCCTCTTGAGTCGATAGGGTTTGCCACAATTATACCGGCTTAAGAAACCAATGAAGCTTTAAGGACACACCCTGAGTTTAGAACATCCCTTCTCTTCAAGGATAACTTTGATCTGCCTTTAAGAAATGAAAGAGAGTTTTCTTCAGCTTTTTGGGTTGAGAAATCTATTTTTACCACATGGTGTCAAATGCCAGAAGGAATTCTCTTACTTGAAATTATGCGAAGAAAACATATATGACATATTTCAATAGTGACATTCTAAGATTCAAACTGCTCTGAGTGAAAAAGGACATCTTCATAGGTTTAAATATGTAAATGGGTGGAATTATCTGTGTTACTTAAAAAAAGAAAAAAACCCTAGAAAAATCATTGGAAGCAACATTTTGTCTTCTGATGTATTCAGAGGCACATGTAGATCCAGTACTATTGGGAAACACGAACTGGTTTGGGTGATATGTCTATTTCACAAGCAGAAAGTACCATGTTAGTTCAGGGCTTCCAAAAAACCCCCATACTTGAACATGAAGACCCATGAAACAGAGCCAATGATTGGTTTAAGAAAAGAATATTATTTAATTTTTGGCATATAACAGAGTAACATATTTTAATGGAGGAAAATTAATAAATATGACAATGTCAGCCACCAGCAGGAGCAAGGAAGTTTGCACAGAGAAATAGCTGCTTTACAGTTTTTATTTTTTTGTGCTGTACATCTACCAGAGTCTAAAACTATGACATCATGGATACTTTCCTCATGACACATTGTTGTGTCCGCCATGGAGGGCAACATGATAAATTTTCATCAGGCAGTCTGTCACCCAGCTGGCAGACAGTGAAATATAATACTGTCAGAGGGCAAGCCAATAAAGAAAAGAAGACAGAGACACAATGTTTTCCTGGCCTATGACCACCATTTTAGTTATGCTAATCCAACAAATTAAATGCAAGAAAATCTACTTAAAAGGCAATGTTACGCTCCAGCTGCCAAAAAGATCAAGAAATTGCAGTATGATGCTGCTGCCAAAATGTGCCCTCTCCACGTGCACATGCACACGTACACACACACACACACAGAGTGGTTATGTCACGCTCAAAAGTAATGCTGAGTGTTCCATTTAAGGGGAGCGAAGCAGACAAGTGAGTAAATTAGTGTTGTTAGAACAGCTGGAAATAGGTTTTTCTGTCTGGCCCCTTTCAATTTGTTCTCTTATATTGCATTAATATTCTGTTTTCAGCCTTAAGAAAGAGGGGAAAGAAAATCAGGAGATAATAAATTCCCAGTTTAGCATTTCCATTGTCTTTCATGTTAACGGCTTTTCCCAGGCTCAGTGCTGTACCTTAGCTGTGGGGCAGCCTGTAATAATTCCTCTGAACTAGCTCTTACGCTCGAGTATTAATCTGTAGGCTTAATTCTGCATCCAAGGAGAGATCCTTGTTAGACCATTTTGAACTCCTTTTTCACCACAGACCATGTGTACAAACATATCTTATGCATATAGAAAATAATATGTGGGGTTCCTTTTCTGTGATTTAAATAAACATTTGTCTCTATGGCATGGGATTCACCATGAGTTACTTGTAATAAGGAGACAATCTTATTTTGGTTTCTACTATTTTAATTTTAGATTATTTTTTAAAGATAATAAGTCATTGTTATATTGAATTAAAATAGAACCATTGTTCCTATATTAGTAGGTTCTTTTTCAAGCACTTGTTCTGTACCAGCTCAAGTCTCTTGTGATTACATGTCTTTTTTAGACAAGCTGAAAGGGGGTCATGTTACTAAACTGAGAGTTTACTTTTTTAACAAAAGGGGTTTGGGTTCTGTAAGTGGTAATGACGGAGGCCAAACACTGTACCATGAAGCTGAATAAAAAACAGGCTCTCCAGGCAGTTTCTGCCTCAAGGAATTAAAAGATGGCAAATAGGACCTTGAAGCAGAAAGTCTATGAGCTGTTTTGCTACTGCAAATCTGAATCCCTCCAGGAGGCACTTTCCTCCTCACAGAGTAGGATGGGTATCCCCAGACAGGTGGGAAAGTGTGTGAGGGGTTTCCACATAGGAAACCATTTATCCACCCAATTACAGACAGAAAGAACCAACCAGACAGAAAGAATCCAACAAACTATCACGAGAGAAAGGTTAGAGAGAACATACAGATCTTTGGCTCATAGCAGTGTGATTATACACAACCTGTTTTGGGGCTGCAGTGGCCCTCAACCCTTCAGCAGCAGCCTGGGAAAAGTCTGAAAAGGGATTGCAACTATTATTGACCTCATGAGCTATAAATCTTCCAGCATTATTATTTCTTAATTACCAAGACACCTGGTGAAGAATTGCAATTCCTGAACAACCATCCAAGCATGCCATTAAAGACACAAGCATGATGGCAGCGTTGGCTGTGTTAGCATCACACTCTGTGACTTGGTGCCCAAGAAGGTGCAAAACACAAATCCTCACGGCTGCCTCCACACAGCAAGTGCAATTTCAAGTGACTTCATTAGGTTCCCCTAAACCAGCCCTGGAATACTGAGTAGGTGCACCAAGGGCTTGGAGCTTGGCACACTTCAAGGCAGAGGCAGGAGGTGCTCCACCATGGGACCTCCCTGTGGGGCTTGGGGCTCTCCATGCTGCTTCCACCTGCAGGCAGGCGGCCTGGGAATGGCACTTCGGTTTCTAACTTCTGCCTGGGGAAAAACAGCAGTCTCCAGAGGTTACCTGAGAAAGCACAGTATAAGGGGCAAGATTTAAAACCTCTGCCATGGCTCTTTCAATGAGACAGAGGGAATGTTACACTTAGCAGGGGGATGTAACACACCTGTCTTTGGTGTCTGTCTGTCTGTCTGGCAGGCAGCTGACTGGGGAAAATTACACATTTGTACACCCAGGATAGCTTACATGTTGTT
The DNA here is from genome assembly GCA_013397055.1 of Pachycephala philippinensis. Lineage (NCBI taxonomy): Eukaryota > Metazoa > Chordata > Aves > Passeriformes > Pachycephala > Pachycephala philippinensis. The sequence continues at coordinate 62,715 of VWZT01016462.1, read as the reverse complement.
TGTGTCTTAATGAATTAAACTTCCTCGGGTCACTAAGAATGAAGAGCCTCTGATTTTTTTGGCCTATTGCTACACCATGGCTTGTTCAGGTAGGTCCAGGCCTCTCAGAAACCTTTACTACCATCAATTATATCTACCATCTATTATATCCCCCAGCCTTTCAGCCCTCCTTTCTATATTCCCTCCTTTCCAGTCTGACTGACACAACAGTTGCTTTCGGGAATGTAGTCTTTAATTAATCAACTTACTAGCAGATGTTTTCTGCAGGCTATAATTTCTTGTCTAAAAAGACATTTCTCTACCAAGAAAATATAAGGCTGGTGAAAAAAAACCCCAAATTGTAGCTGCAAAAAGTAGTTATTTCCTCTGTTGTAAACTTCATCTCATCACTCCAGTGATGTGATTTGGCAGCCAAATCTTCAGGGTCTCTGCTGTCAGTGCCCATTATTGCACCTTCTGGTGAATGCTGGAGTGTTGAAGCACCATCACAAATAAAAGAAATGATGCTGCTGACTTGTTTTTTCACAGTGATGGCTGAGCCACAATAGTAGCAATAATAACATTTTTTACTCCACAATTGACCATAGAGCAGAAAATAGGAAAAGAGATTCCAAAGCTTATATCAAGTAATCCGACTTGTTCATCCTCCTCTGCAGATCACAGTTTTACAGCTATTTACATATAGAACTGAAAAGTATCCCTAACCAAAGGTTTATATATGTTAAGAAGGCACCGTTAGCCCCTATTCCTTAGCTGAGTTTCATCCAGCTGCTATCACAGTACAAAAGCTGATCACTAAAAATTCTTCTGGTCTTGAAGCTTAATTTTATGGATGCATCACATGCAAGAACATCTAGGGTCCCGAAGAATGTTATGACTGACTCTTAGTCTAAGGTCACAGCCTGTGGCTGTCAAAGAAAGCAAATAAAGACTATACAGCATTTGTGCAGAGCTATTTTTAAAGTTATTGAGCCATTTTGCCTACCACATATTTATATAGCTAAAGTCAATATCTATCTTTCTTACAGAATTCAAGCAATCCAATTTATCTATATAGTTATCAGACTTTCTTGCATAGTATTGCGAGTTTAGCCTTTTGTTGCCTTGTAAATATAATAATAAATAATATTTGGTAATCTGTGCCACATCTCCAGCACCCATAGCCTTGGATAGGCAAGGCCCAGTGCCTTCACACACTTTTGTCTGTCAGCAAGGGCAGCAGAACTGGGCGCCAGGAATGGGGTTTGAACTGCATGGTTCAAATTGTAGAAACAGCAGCAAGAATCTGAGCTCCAGTGGCTGCATGAAATCTTAGGTGCTAATGTCATGAGTCAGGATAGATCTGCTTTAGTGATGCAACCTAAAAGAGAACTTGTGGGCTGTACAATCTGTCTGTCTGGGGTACTGTCTAATCACTGAACAGCCAGTGGCCATTTCCATTCCTACTAGCACCTAACAGAGAACCGGAAAATTACAGGATGTACTTTTTCCTCTCACTCATTTCCCTGTCTTGCCAGTCCTTTTATGCTTTAGTTAGACTCGATAACATGTCCAAACAGCTCCTAAATTGGAGATCTCACATGAGAAATGCACATTTGACAAAGTTATGCAGAGGGCAAGCCAGCAGGGAACTCCTGTCGCAGTGACTCGAGTCAGAGTACACCTTTTACTCCCACAGTAAGTAGAGAAAATCTCAGTCTGAGCTGAGAAAGCACACTGGAATTCCTCTTAATACAAAATGAAGTTATATCACTGAGAATTTTGTAGCAAGGCACTGTTGCTTTTCCTATCCAGTTCAGCATTAACCATTACAATCTGCCTCGATAAAAATGATTGGTGTTTTGTCACCTCCTATCACTTTAATGTTGCTATGTGCTGTGTGGCCACTGTACGTTTTTATTTGGGGCATATATGAAGTCGCCAGAAATCAGCAATTAGGTAGTTAGGACATGTAGATGACTGAGTGTGCAACTTATTGCACAGTAGTGGGGAAAATGAATATAAGAATATCACCTTTGTTTTAGTGTTATTGACATTTTAGCATAACCCAAATCTGCTGTAAAAGCAGGGGCTGCATTGTACTAAATAATGAATAGAAACAGGAAAAGTGATCCTACCCAGAAGAATTTCCAGTCCATTGGGAACAGAGTGTAATATAACAAATAACATTCAGGTAAAATATACAATCATAATATTCTTGAAAAAAATGCTTTTTTGGTTATCATAATAGTCATGTTTTCTGTATTCAGGACTAGATCGGTTAACTGAACTGCATATCACAATCCTTAGAGCCACAAAGAGAAGCCTTCAGGCATCATTCCAAACACCAGAGCCCTGAGCAATATTAAAATACTTCCTTCCTAAACAGAAGGGGAGGGGGAGAGCTGGGTATCCATGTTAGGATTTCCCCAAGCTACGTTTCCCCAGCAAAAACATTACAATAGTGCCCTTGAATTTTTGCAGACTTCTGGTAATTTTTGAAGAGTCCATAGGTTAGCATACTTTTGGTCAAAATGTGACAGGCAAAATGGGAACCAAAGCAGCCACAGTATTGAAGGAAGCATCATAAACTAAAATTGGAAAATAATTTTTCACCACCAGGCCAAAAGAGTCCTTAGCACAATCAAATAATGGATTTTCCATATTTGTATTGATGCAGCTGTATTTTAATGAACAGAACTGGTAACAAGCCAATGACCAAGAATGTGTCTCAAAACCATCTGCTGTTCAAGCAGGGAATCTACCTGCAGGTGCAGCAAGATCCTCTCTTTCCTTTTGTGGTGGAACCTCTGGAGCTTAGAATAGATTTGTCCCTTGAGGACAGTCCGCCTACTGGTGTTAGCCTTAAGAACCTGAGATTTGTTGCTAAGCTTCCTGGGGATACACTAAGGTCACAGATGCTGTACACCACATAATATTTTATTAATGGATTATTTGTGTTGCATTATTCCTTGTAAGTTTTCTGTCTTCCCTGCTACTATCATCTGTAAAGTGCTTTTAGTCCCTCTGTCAAAACCCTTGGTTTTGTAGATACCAACCACTCCACTTTTTCATTCTTCAAACAAAGAACTGCCTCGTAGGCACTCCACACGTAAATATGTCTTACACCCTCCCCACCCCTTTGTCAGGATTCACTTCTTTTTCTGCTCACAACTCTCAGCCTTCAAAACTCTTCAAAAAAAAAAAAAAAACAAAAAACAAACAAACAAACAAACAAAAAAAAACCAAAAAAACCCCCAAAAAACCAAAAAAAAACCCAAAAACCCACACAAACCTAAGTGGAAGAAATAGTTCTTTCCTCCTCACAGCCTGAACCTTTCCTTATTCTCTTGACTAACTTCCCAGTAGTCGGGTTATATGTATTCTATGTAACCAATACCAAGGACATGGCCAGAGAGGCTCAGTTTATTAATTTTTTTGCCTACTTAGAGCACCTCCCATCCAGGTAGCATCTCCCTGTTCTCACAGATGACCAAAGCAGCAGGTAGCAGCTCTGGAAAGGTGAGAATGGGTACAGAAGTATCAACAGCTCTGTTAGGAACTGGTTTCTGAAACTTAGGCAGAGCGGAAGAAAAAGACAAATTTTTGGTTGGCCAATGTGTATTCTTTCACAGATATTTAAATGGTCTATACAAAGACTTCTAAATTCCATTAAAGCTTTCTCCTTCAGGGTAGAGCTGCTGATCTTTAAAAGCGGAGTCCCACTAAAGGCTAGAAAGTAGAAAAATTTAGTACCTAAGGTAGAAATGCCCTAATTCGGTAGAAATAGTTGTTATTTATATAAATTTTGAATTATTCGTTGTTTCTCTTCTGAGCATAACTAAATTACTGTGAAAAAGCTACAGGAGAACAAAAAGCCCAATGAGCAATCCTTTCTCATTCAGCTGCAGTTTTAATATGATGGTTCATTTCAGGTTTACAACAGCAAGAAATGTTGCGATATTGCATTTTAAAACTTCTTATACTCTATATATGAAACTTCTGACAGATTTCAAAGACTGCACAAATGGACTGGGATAGTATCTACTGTCCTATAATTATGCTAGATATATCATGCATTATATATAATTTAAGATCCTAGAGATTTTAATCTCTTTTACCCCATCCCCAAGCACAGTGGCAGAATCCTAAGCACCCTGACAAAAGTCCGTATGATGTTCAGAAAATGTACATGCGCCATGCAGTCCCACAACGGCCTCATGTTCTTGTTCATTTCCTGCTTTACTGTGCTTTATTGTGCAGTGTCAAAGATCTGAATAGGTGCTCTCTGCCAGCTGGAGACAGCTGTGATTCTGTAATGAATGAAGCAACCCGTACACTGTGGGAGCCTAAGTTTACAGCATGATACCCTCGGTGTAAATTAGCTGGAGCCCTTTAAACTTAATGGAGTAGTTCTGATTTACTGCCTGACAAAATGGAGACGTTGGTTACTGTGGAGTGTGGCTCTCAGCAGCTCATTAATGAGATCTAATGGCATCATATTTTTATACCTCACAGAAACCAGATTGAACAACTCTCAGTCATTTAGCTGCCCTGAGAGAAAAAGGCTGTAAAGTGTGTTGTAATTCCTGTACTAACCTGTTGTCTATGGAACTGTTGATTCAAACTTGGATGCTGCAGATAAAGAAAGCCTGGTAATGTCGAATTCTGCATATCCATCCAGTTCTCAAGGGAGTTTAAAAAATGTACGCACTTTCAAGGACTTTCCACCAGCCAGCTGACAAGGTGATGATCTGTCAAAGGTTAAACTTGACCTTAGAGGCATTTTCTAACCTAAATTATTCTGTGATTCACAGCCAAAAAAATCCTTTCTCAAATGACAGGATACTTGAGGAAAAGATGTCAGCTGAACTCCTCTGGCTGATACATCAACATTTACTGGAGTCCTTGTTCTCTTCAACCAGTTTATCATTAAACTTTAATATTGTCTGAAGATTGCTCAGCTCTATACTAGACATAAAGTTTCTTCAGGTTATCTTATGCCCTGCAGGCCCTGTCATTATCCACTCTCCTGATTCCAGAGTACATTGGGAACGCCACATTTTGGCCCAAGCAAATGAATTGTTCACAAAACATTTTACCTCAAGAATTACTGCATTTGAAATCCTGTGCCGAACAGACAATTGTAGCAGGCTATTGTGAGTACACTGCTAGGATGAGTACTGTATTGTTCTCTTCTCCAAATCCTTCATGAATGCAAACCCAAAATCTGACATACTTCCAGCGTCACAGTTTGAGTCCCTGAACAGATTTTTACTCTCAGAAGTGAAATCAAATACAGTAAATTGAAAGCACTTCTGACTCCCTCATACCCTGAGGCACACAAATGACAAGTGTGCACCTGCAGTGGGAGCCACTGATCACTCTGCTTTTTCAGTTTTGCTTTTTGAAATGCCTTCTGCCTTTTCTCCTGTATCTCATCAGCCAAAAAATCTGAAGCTTAGTTTTCTCTTTAATAGCATTCTGTGGATAAAGATGACCTTATGGCAGGAGGGAAGGCTGATAAACTGTCTCTTTCCACAAGTGAAAATATCTTTCCTGAAGAGTGGCCTCTATTATTTTTAAGGTGTAGAATGATGAAGGCACATCCTCCTGGGAATTACTTATTTCATACCATGAGACATGCTGAAAGAAAACCTTTTCTTTTTTTTGAGAGCCTGAAATTCAGAGGGGAACATTATGCAAAAGTCCCCAAACAGCCTTTTTTTTCCCCAGCAATCGTGTCACTCTAGTAACAGATTCTCAGTGTGATGGTGAATGAGTTGTTACATATTTAGGTTATGTGCTGCAGGAAGGAGGAAGGGCCATATGGAGTCTCATGATCGCCAGCTCCTACGAGGGTACTTCAGCTTGGCTGCTGAATTGGTGGTACACATAGCAACTGACAGGATGGCACAGTAGGACAATGCAAAACATTGTGCTTCATTTTTCTTGGACTGCTGCATGGTTTAGGTTTTACACACCTGGAGATGTTTTACCTAGTCACTTTAGTGTTTTAAAACCATTTGGGAGAACTGTGTTCTCAATGCAACAGGTGAAAAATGCCATAAGAAGGACAAGTTGCATTATCACAATTACATTCTGTAGTTCTGATTCCAGATGTGCGTGCAAAACACCCCCTCTGATCCAGGGAGCAACCCTTGGGTAAACACTTCATGCAACACCATTGCTGAGTGGGACCACAGCATACTGTACATTCGAAAGTCATTTAGGCAGAAACAGAGCTGGCACCACTGTATGAGCACCAACTACAGAAGAATGTGTGTGCTGCAACACTTACCCACTTATCATTTCTCTCAACATTGTTATTTGTGTTTTCTCATGCCTAGGAATTCCAAACATTTAATCAAATTCCCTTGATTTTATAAATACAGAATACCAAGATTTTTCTGCCCTCGTAACTTCCTGTCAGTGGGCAGATCACAGACAAGAGTTACAGCAGATGGACAGGTCATCACATGAGGAGAAAATACCAGTTGTGCCAGGGCATATCAGAGATCTATCTCTGTCTGCTCCCTGGCAGTAGCCATCTGTGGGTGCTAAGGGAGAATTTAAGGACATCATACAGTGATACTTTGACAGAACACTTTGACAGAATACTTTGTCACGTAAATGCAGTTGTCTTCCTTCACAACTGTCCTTCATGTTTGATTCTAAGAATTCATCTAGTCTCATTTGTGAGCCATGGAAACTTCAGCATACACAGTGTCTTTGTGTGAGGGGCTTCACAGATGATCTGGTTTTGGCTGGAGTAGAGCTGCTTTTCTTCACAGCAGCTAGCCATGGGCCTGCGGTTTGGATTTTTGCTGAAAATTTTGTTGATAAAATGGAGATGTTTTCATTATTGCTGAGCAGCACTTACACAGCATCAAGGGCTTTTCTGCTCCTCACCCCATGCCATCAGAGAGCAGGCTGGGCATGCAGAAGGACAGCTGACCCCAGCTGACCACAGGCATACACCATACCATATGGTATCATGCTCAGCATACAAAGCTGGGGGAAGGTTAACCAGGGAAGGCCACAGCTTCAGGCTGCGCATTTCTCCACAGAAGCTGACAGGAGGGGATTAGTAACAGAGCAATTTGGATTTCTGAGCTTGGTGTGCTTGCACCCAGTGACCTGGCTTAGCCTTTGCTCAGCTGCATCGCCAACACAAAGACCTGTCCCACAACTGAACCGTGCCAAGTCATGTCCAAAGCTGTCTGTTGCCTACCTATCCACACCTACAGCTGTGCTTTCATATACTGGCCACAGCTGAGACTGCAAGGTCTTGCATTTTAGTCATCTTGCTGAATTCACTAAGGCAGGGAGCAAGGCTGTGTCTGGTCTCATCAGCATACTGAGTATTATACTTATTGCGCAGAGAACAGCAATAACTCCAGGGTAATTAATTACCTAAGGTACTCCAGCTCTCAGAAACACAGTAAACAATTACTAAAATATAATTTTACAGCTAGCACAACAAATTAAATAGAG